>VCJA01004438.1:14542-25587 GCA_024139275.1 Backusella macrospora
ATTGATAGATAATAAAACCGGTGGGTAAACTTCAGAAATGAAGTCGTCTAGTTACAATAGTTTTTAGACCACACAGATGCTCTAAAAAAAAAAAGAACACCTTAAAACCTATTATTTTATTACACAACATTTGAATCAACAATCTATAATATTTTGAGTTCGCAAGTTCAACTTTTAAAGAATTCTGCGATTTAATCAAACTTTCAATCAAAATGCATTAACATTCAACTCTCGTCTACATATTTGCGTTCACTTTTCTCATAAAAGATTTACGAGATTAGCCCCAGTTTTTTTTTTGTTTTGTTAATTACAATTAATTGTTTGGTTTATTTGTTAATAAATGATTTACATAGTTAATACACAAAAAAATAGTCTAACTTTATCTAAATAAAAAGGTAGGGGATATGAAGTCTAGTTGGAGCTCAAGACTTGAGCAGCATGGGAAGTTTGAACAGAAGAAATACGACGCATTTCCTTAGCATCAACCTTCTTTCCGCTATTACCCAACAACTTCTGAGAGAAGTTTTGAGGGCGTTCCAAAGACTTAAGAGACTTGGTACGGTTAGCGTAGTAACGGGCAGAAGAGGTACCTGACATGGCAGAGGCACGACGAGAAGCAGCAGCCTTGACATCAAGCTCACCAGTCTTAGGTTCAAAGATGCGACGCATGGCGAATTTAAGAAGATCCATAGGAACGAACCAAACAATATTCCAGATCCATACAACACCAGCCCAAGACCAACCACAAGGATAGATTTGAGTGAAGCCCCAGTTAGCGTAGACGGAGATGAAGGTGGCAATAAGCTGAGCGATAACGAAAGCACACATCAACATGATAGAAGGACGTTCAGTGAAGAAGAAACCACGAGATCTGGTAATGAAAATCAAAGCCTGAGAGATAGTGGAAACTTGAAGATAGATGATAGAATGGAAAATACCGTCATTGGCGTTCTTAACAAAGTCAGCAGCGAATTCATCAACGGCAGGGTTACTGTTCATGGGAACACCAAACTTTTCGAAGAAATTAGTCTTCATGACAACGGTGAAGAAAGCAACAGTAGAAACCATGAGGTAAAGACCGTAAACAATGGCATAAGAGAAGATTTCGCGCAAGTTCCAGGAGTTGGGGAAGGGAGATGGTTTAACGCGATCAGTAGAGATAGTCATGATAGTACCATCATTAAGAATGGCAAGAATCAAGACCATGAAAGGAGGGAAATCGTATTCGAAGGCAAAGCAAAGAATAGCAAAACCAACAACGACACGAATAGTAACAGAGCAGGTATAGATAGAGTAGTTACGCATACGCTGGAAAATCTGGCGAGAACCAATAATGGCTTCAATAATAACGGAAAGACCAGGTTCAGTCAAGACAATATCGGCAGCGGAACGGGCAGCATCGGTGGCATCAGCAACAGCAATACCAACATTAGCTTTAGACAAAGCAGGAGCATCGTTGACACCATCACCAGTCATTGCAGTCATATGACCCATAGCCTGAAGACGTTCGACAATTTCATATTTGTGTTCGGGATAGACACCGGCAAAACCATCACACTGCAAGACCATTTCATCGACGCTACTGTAACCAGAACCGGCAGGAGGACCATCTTTCAAAGTCTTGGACAAATACATGTTGTCACCCATACCGAGACGACGACCAGTTTCCTTACCAATAGCCAATTGATCACCAGTAATCATTTTAACAGCGATACCAAGTTCAATAGCACGATCAATGGTTTCCTTAGTATCAGATCTAGGAGGATCGTAAATAGGCAAAAGACCAACGAGACGGAAACCCATACCTTCACCTTCAACATCACCGGAAGGAACTTCATCAACAGCGACAGCAAGAGCACGAAGACCACGACGAGCGAATTCATCGACATCATCGTTAAGAGCCTGGATTTGCTCTTCAGTCTTATCACGAGAACAGAGATCCAAAATAGTGTGAGACATACCCTTGGTAACACGGAGAACCTTACCATCAGAATTCTGACGGTAGGTAATTTCGGTACGCTTGATAACAGGGTTGAAAGGCTTGAATTCCAATTCATCAATACCATCACGAGCAAGCTTGGGATCAGGCAAAGAGTTAACAATACAGAAATCAATAGCATCCTGGTTCTCAGTACGAGAAGCAAAGGCAGATAATCTAATAATATCATCACCGTTGTATTCAGAGTATTCCTTGATAGTAGGCTTATCGACAATAAGCTTGTTTAAGGTAAGGGTACCAGTCTTATCAGAACACAAAATGGTGACAGCAGCCATTTCTTCAATAGCTGTGATACGAGTAACAATAGCCTTGTGTTCGGCCAATTGCTTAGCACCAATGGCAAGAGTAACAGACAACACAGTAGGCATAGCAATAGGAATACCACCAATGAGCAAAACCAAGATATTATCAATACCACGTCTGTAAGCATATTTAAACTTGGGATACATAACAAGGATTTCAATAAGAACAAAGATACCAATAGAACAAAGACAGAAGTTACCAATCTTAGCCAAAATGGTTTGCAAGTGACCAACATCATCACCAGCATCACCCACAAGCTTAGCAGCACGACCGAAGAAAGTGTTGGTACCAGTACCAATAATAACAGCTTCAGCTTCACCCTGTTTGACAGTAGAACCGGAGAAAACTTCGTCGCCAGCTTCTTTACTAGCAGGTAAAGATTCACCAGTAAGAGCAGCTTGATCGATACTAACTTCACCGTGAGCCTATTAAAATGAAAAAATAAATAAACAGTTATAAATATATCTACTATATTACTTACAGCAATAAGACGACCATCAGCAGGAACAACATCACCGAGCTTGATACTGATAATATCACCAGGAACCAAGACAGCAGCTTCAAGAGTCTTCCATTCACCATCACGCTTAACTTTACATTCAGGAGCCAAAGACTCCATAAGAGCCTTGACAGCATTACCAGCCTGACGTTCTTCCATAAAACCAATAACAGAGTTTGCAAACAACAAAAGAACAATACCAACAAAATCTGGATAATCCGGGGGTCTGCTTTCACCGTTAGAAAGAGCAATAGCTACGATGGCAGCAGCTTCCATTACCCAAGAAAGAGGATTCCACATGAAACCCAAGAATTGAAGAATAGGATTAACTTCCTTTGTTTCAAGCTTGTTTTGACCGAACTTTTCAGTACGACGAGCAGCTTCCTCAGTTGTTAAACCAGTAGTAGAAGTCCTACATGGTTAAAATACGACGTTAGTAATTGAGTAATAAATGCTTTGGATTTCAAAAAAGAACAAAATTTTAACAAGATCACAAAAAAAAATTTTTTTTGATCCCGAAATTGAGGTTTTCAAATGTGATAGGGGGAAGGAGAATTATCGAGGAGATGGAAGAAACGAAGTATCTATAAATATATAAAAAAAAATGAAAATCAAAGAAAAGGATCACATACTGTAAGAGTTCAAAAACATCTCCGGGTTCCATTGTAGATAAATCGAATTTATCCTTGTCGTAAAGTTCCTCGATAGTTAAACTTGTAAGGTTGCCGGAAAGGTTTTCCTTAGAAACGACAGGTGCGTCACCGACGACCTCAACTGATTCCATTTTCTCAGTCATGATTAACGAGAAGTTGAATTAAAATTACTGTTTAGATAGATCTAGAGAAATTAGGTGGAGCTCTTTTGAACGTTCCTACGGAAAACTCAGAGATTTAAATGAACAGAAAAAGTTAAAAAAGAAAATGAACGGGTTGAAAGTAATTAAGAACAAGAAGAAGGTAAAAAAAATAGATGAGGGGATCTCATTTAAAGTTTAAATAGCTGAGGTGAGATTCAAAAAAAAATAAGGATGCACACAGTTAGCACGGGCAGGGGGTTTGAAGAAAGTAATCTAGCTTCCTAATCAGGCATAGACTCTATATATGGGATTTACAATACCACCAATACATGGCACATTTAGCATCTAAGTCGGTGATACAAAATGTACCAATGGAAAGCCATTTTAACAGACAAGAAAAGTACACACTTGAAGACTTCATCCCCCGCATTTGCCCGCCATATAAGTCACTTTCCCGTTCACCATGACCTATATCCTCTGTTCTGGGGTACGAGGCACGTTGAATATATATATGGTACTTTTGACGTCACGGGAAAGCTACTGGGCCTGGTTGCCAAAATCCAGGGCAAATCGAAACAAGACTATTTGATTAGGCGTCGATCTGGTACCTTGTTGAGTCTGAAATATTTTACTAATGCTGCAAAGAAATCACTCGTGAGGCATTGCCCTTTCTTGGATCCTACCCGTTTTTTTTTTCTTAAGCTAAACGATAGAGAATAGTTAGGCATTACTACTCATCGAATCAAATACTAGAAATATTTCTCTATTAGAACTTCCCTGATTAACCAGATATTTTCACATCCCTACTTTAACCCCTCACCAGAGATAACCTTGCCACCCCCTTTGCTATTTTTGAGAATTTACTAGCCTTGTTTTCTACCACAATCATATATTAGGGAAGGCTCAGGGAACTTTAGGCGGTCATTTTTTTACCCAAGGGGAATAGTTCTACCACCAACTCAAACATCAATAGATATACTCAAAGAGGATCGGTTTAATTCCCGGATCGGTCAACGGGACGGGACTACTGGTTATCCATGTCTAAGCCAACTCCCCTACCCTAATATCTTTCTCTTGATTCTGTTAAAAGGAGACTATTTGTATTATTTAGCTTCAGGGGAATTATGTATATGCAGTACTGCACATAGATAAGTTAAGTTTGATAATTGATTTATTTGGAACTCTTAAAGTAGAATATACTGAACAGAGTAAGAGTGATTTCTGTTATTATCTTCTTCAACCACCGATAATATTGATAACAAGCTTTTAATCATCCAATAAAACCAGGTTTTTATAGAGCTTTTCGCACGCGTCACTAAGAATGGTGTGGAGATTTCATATCTTTGTGCTCCCCTAAGACTGATAGCATTTGTTCCTTGTTTTAAAACCCTTGTTCCAGATATTCCTTTCAAACGAGCTGATCTTATGATATTCATGGATGATCATTATTGTTGCTTATTTCTTTGTGCTTATCATGCACTTTTTTTTAGAACTTGATTGATACATGTCACTGTTTTCTTAAAAGTCCCGGACAAGTCCGCGACCACGTTTTCCAACTGAATAACAGCGGCGATATAAATAGACAGACCACAAATACCTTGACCTGATTGAATTAAATAATATGTCTATGATATAATGATCTAAATCTTGCTTAAATAAAAGGAAAACTAACGAAAAGCTAGAATATCACTTTAGAGCAACTACATTAACTGTTATTTCATTAAGTCAGTTTAATAACTGTAACCCCATTACTTGGCAATTTTTAATAATAAAGCTTTTTTTTGTTCTATTTTATATGTTGATCATAATATTCTGCAATGAATTCTAAACAACAAAGTTAAGACCAAAGGCATTTTTAACGCTTTCGAATTTAATTCCCGAATTTTTTAAGAACATACCCACTCAATTTGGCTTGAAAAAAAAATAGACATAATAAAGTTTTCAGGTTTGATTAAACAAAACTAAATTAGCTTTATACATAGTGCGTCATTGTTTTTTACCGTACATCAATCACTCTGTTTATTAACATACATATGAGCTAATAAACAATCGAGTTAATTTATTATGTACAATCAAAAGAATAGTGAGAAATCAGCGAAAGCGCAATAATTATCACTCTTTCCTTTTTTTAAGAGTTGTAATCAATCTAATTACGAGGAAAAATACTTCCCAGTATCGTGCTGTCTTTTCATAGTTTTACATTATATTTTTTTGGTTAGTATTTATTATAAGAATTTTTTTCTTTTCTGACATTTTAATTCTTTACTTGTGCCTTGTTCGGATTCTTAAAAATGCTCAATTCCGACGGAACAAGTTCAGAATCTTATCTTTAACTGTGGAGAAGATTAATTCGAACAAATATCAAAAGTAGAAGAGAGAAAAATATGCCTTTACAAAAAAAAAGCCAGAATCACCATTTAGATTCGTCCATTATTCCTCATAGATTATGCGCATCCTATCAGCATTCTCCCTGAATTTAAAAATCCGATGTTTCTTGTTTATGGTATATAAGGAAAAGGTTCCAAATATCTACACAACCTATCGGGAACGGGTACAATATTAATTTAATTATTATTTATTTCGAAAACTGTCTATATCCAGCCTCATATACTTCACAATACCAACATTAAGTAATGAACTCTAATTCAAGCAGCTTGTTTAGTCAAAAAATTAGCATTATTAAGAAACATAAGCTAATAAACTGTTTACTGATGTTTTAAAAAAGCAAGGTTAAATGGATCGGTCGTATGACCACTTTCTGCTTTAAATAGGATTCCTCACATATGACCACAAAGACGATGGTCGTAGTTTATTATTATAAAGATAATCAGATCAGTATATATTTTGTTCAAGAGATAACAATGTGAGATTTTAGGCTATCAAGGTTTCCAGGACCAATAGCATTTTATTTATTTTTTTTAAAAAAAAAAAAGAGAGAAAGATAGGGATAGAAAAAGAAGCATACCGTCCTGCATATTCTCTAAGAATTGATTTCTTTCAAGTACATCGCTTTAAAGTACTTAAAGTCAAAATATATCCTGGTAAATATATTCCCTGTTTAGATGCTATAGAAGATAAAAATAAAATAAAAATTTACAGGTCATTATAAAATGGGGACTTATCTTAAATAAAGCGAGATCATTGGTTCCTTTTAGAACCATGCTCTCTATCGATAGCTATACTTCAACTTAATATTAAATATACTTCCCTTTGTCTTTTCTTTTTTTTAATCAAACACTTCACCTAGCTTAGACTAAAAGGAAATTGAAGATGGAAATTGTCCGAAAAAAACATATGGACGTTTAGAATCAGAAAACCTGTGAAACCGCGTGCCATTTCGGTGATATTTTTTACCAATGAATTACTAAATCACCCTGACCAATCATAATCGCCTGTTTATTATTTGTACCCTCGTTAAATGCTAAATAAAAACATTTGAGGCCAAAAATAAAAAAAATGCAATTTACCAACAGAAGCCATTTTACTCAGAGAAAAGACCTTTGCTATAGATCATTTCTTCTTATATGGCGGATCATAAAAACCAGAGATAATATTTCACAGGAATCAATAATGCAGCCATTACTGTCCAAAACGTTAGCTCGGCTCTAATCGGATAAACAACGGGAAAACGATGCCATTAAAAAACATTGTACCTGGAATTATTGAAATATGATTGTGACTCTGTGTTTATGATCTTGTGATAGTTTTTAAGAGCAGCTCTCATGGTCGCTTACTGCAAATATATAGGGTTGAGCCTCTGGAACTATTACCACTTAAAGAAGTGAGCACATTGTATTGATAAGGCAAGATGACCTACCTACTAAGCAAATCTAATTAAATATTAGGTAAATTAAAATATTAAATATCAAACATACGTCTATTTAAAAGTATAAGTTGAGGCAATATCAGCATTTTAAAAAATATTAGTTTTAAATCTCCATTCAGTTGAATACAAGAAATCCATTTAATTTGGTTTACTAGATAGTCAAAGACTTACAATTATGCCAAAAAGAAGTATGCATTACAGGTTATTACGTCCACAGAGCTTTCAGTTAAGAATGTTACTATATTTAATACATGTGTTAGATGCACTTTAATCATATTTCATTTTATTTGATATTTAGACTATGGTGAATAAGATGTTATACTCTTTTAATTATTACATCACTTCGTCATGATGCTTAGGTATGCCAATAGAAAAAATGGCTCATAATTATTCTAGAAAAAAAATCATTAGATGACACAATTTACTAAAATTACCATTTTCGATCATTTTCTGTTAAAATCACTTTAGCGGTTAGGTTTTTTGTTTTTTTTGGTAATGCTTATTTTTTTCCCCAATCAAAAAAATTCAGATAAAGTAGGTGACCCCTGAACAATACTGGCACTAGATAAATGAATACTCAATTTTTCCAATTCGCCAACCCAGTATTCTTTTGTTTTCAATCTATGTGTAGCGTACCTTTTTTCAGTATCTGGTACTGTTTATTTCAAAAAATTGAGAAATACAAAATAATTAATGAGAAAAAGCAGAGGGGAATATTAAATAGAAGGAGACCAGAAAAACAGAGAGAAACATTGAACCAGAAAAAATAAGGAGAAATAAAAAAAATAACAAGTATAAAAAGTTAGCAGAGTAAACCAAGATAGCAAATATGTATTCATTTACCTGGGTTGCGTGCACGGCATGGTTGAGGTGCAGCGATAACTAGCCATGAAGATTTGATTGTTACGAAACGTTAAGTTTTATTTTTTGAAAAAAAAAAGAGCGACCAAAGAACAGGAAGTACAAAAGTAGTATAGATATAAAGCTGATGGAGTAAAACGGTTATGATTGATAATCTAGGCAAAAATAGAAGTCAGCAAGGTAAAGTTATGATAAATATAATATGACAATATACACTAACCACTTCCAATGCAGACAGTAAAAACTAAAACAATAAACTCCGTCAAGTAATACGCATAGGTAGAATACGACTTTGTGACTAAGGTTAGTTTATCGAAAATAACCAAAGACAGCTAATTTATTTAGCTCCAGATATGAGAGATGGAGAAGATGCCAAAGAAAATACTATACAAAATATACCTATGTCAATGAACGCCTAGCAATTCGCAGTTCAGCGTAAGGTATTTTACATGTCGCATGCATTTTAAAAAGTCTTTATTAAAACTTTAACAAGCTTATCCAGATATAATCTTAGCTTAAAGCATTCTACTATGTAATATTATAGCATTATCAAAATAATAGCTCTTAGTATATATATATATATAAGAAATAGTAATAAATATGACACTGTAATATACAATAATAGTAGCCGAAAATTTCTAAAGAGATCCTTACAAGACAAGTTCTTAAGCGGTGACGTTTGTGATTAGTTTTGAATCATGCATTTGTTACTTTATGTAATTAAACATATGCGCTATTTTTATATTTAGCAATAAAAATGTTAAGCTCAAGTGGATGGCTGTATTTAAAGATGGCGATCAAACTTTGTGCTGTGGATCCATAAGAGCATGTTCTTGTACTTGTTTTTTATTCACCTATAGGTACCACAGGATTTGCCCCCTCTTATTCAATGATATCCTTCTGCAGTTTTTCTCATTATATATTCACTTTTTATCATTAATTTGAGAACTTTTCTCATTAATTTGAAAATTCTTCTAATTAGTTTGAAAAATACAGTATATAATCTTTTTTTTTTAAGATTTCAACTTCATTCAATGTGAATGTATATATAATAGATATCTTTATCACAGACTCTGGATCCCCTGAGACTTCTAGTATCCATGTTACCTATGGTACCTCAAGTTCCTCTAGTGTGATAGCTTCATCTTCTTCATCTGCTATTTTCAATACTAACCTGGATATTTCTTCTTGTCAAGGGCACGAGATAAATAAAAGTTTAGAAGATATGAGAATATAGCTACGTAATACAAGTGTCTTAGCTTGTCAACCGCTATTACTACACTGAATGTTAAATATAATAGACAGAACCAAAAATGGTAGTATTACTAACTGACAAATGTTATCTCAATAACAGGTTTTTTGTGATGAAAATAGACAAAAGATTCCCTGTTGAACCTAACTTTCCCTACACTGTTGGACCGCCTGATATTGTATTTGTATTTTTTAAAGAATTTGTTTTAAAACAACATTTAAAAAACTTACTCTGGTTAACCAAGATTCTATAACTCAAATGTATCTAAGATATATAAAAGCGAAAATGCACCTTTAAGTTTCAGCCAATGTAAGAATATAATAAATGAAATTGATGAATAGGCTATAGAGAGTTATAATTAGATTTTTGAATTATATTAATTAATCGTAGAGAGTGGCCATCCTAATAATAAAGGTGGAGTAAGACTTGGTTGTGTTTAAAGCCATGAAAATGTATCTATACGTCCTGTATGTATCTTTATGTTCTATCTTTTCGGTTTCCTTCAAGTGAATAGGCTAAAATTTGACTGATTTTTCTCGGTATAATGTATGAACTAATAATTATTTTGTTCTTTTATTATTATTATTGATATAAAATATACAGACATTGATTTTTTAAATGAAGAAAAATAGAACCTTTAAAAAACCGGTAGAGGTCAAAGTAATACTATTTATCTGTTTCGTCGTAGCTAGCTTGCTTGCTTGTTTTACGCATTGATCAAACTATCTCAAAATATTCTTTTTAGAGAACCATATAAATTTTTATAATAACTTAAAGCTTCAAATTAAAATGAATCTTCAATAAATATTACAGATGGTTTTACTTGAATCTTATTTATCCTGCACTAATATTTATGTTTAAAATAGGCAAATAATAAGTGGCTCAAATAAATCTTTATTTTTTTTTTTTAATAAGAAAAATTTAATAGTGAACAAAGACTTGAATACTTGAATTATCATCTTCCCTTGTTGATTTCTGTCTTGTCTATTTTTTCTTTCCTACATCTATCACAGTGAAAACGAATGAGTCTCGATAAATCTAGACTATAATCTCATCCACTTCTTGATATAATGTACAGATTCTAATATTCTAAGTTTTAAAATCCCAGCTAAACATAGCATTAATCGAGGCGTTAATAAGAATAGATAGTTCGCGAAGGCATTTGATGTTGGTAAGAAATGACTGAACATTCTTAATATAACACTATATCACATGTACTTGATTGATATGTAAATAAAGATACTTGTCAAGAACAATTCTTTTCATGCAAATCAGTATATCGAAACATCCGGTCTATCAAATATCTGACCATAACGTCTATTTAAAAAATGAATTATTCGCGGAACAACTGTGTCGCTTTTTTCTACCCAATTTTACGTAAAAAACCTATCAGTTGAAAATTATAAATGCCATCAAAAAATCTTATTGTCTTTCTTCTTCTTTTTCTTTGCCTTTTTCTTCCACCCCCTTCCTGCTTCTTTTTTTTTTTTTTTTTTTTTTTTTTTTTTT
>VCJA01004438.1:31411-45465 GCA_024139275.1 Backusella macrospora
AAAATCACTACAATTATATCTGGATAAGCCTGTTAAAATTTTAATATAAATACTTTTTAAAATACATACAACATGTAAAATATATTACGCCAAACTGTGAATTACTAGGCATTCATTGGAACGGATATATTTTGTATAGTATTTTCCATGATGTTTTCTCCGCCTCTCATATCTGGAGCCAAGTTAATTATTTTCTTTGGTTATTTTTTATAAGCTAACCTTTGTCTTCAAGTCAGATTCTAGTCAAGTGTATCACTTAACGGAGTTTCTCGTATTTATATTTTGTTTTAGTTTTGTATTGTCTGCATTAGAAGTGGTTAGTATATGTTGACATATTATATTTATCATAACTTTACCTTGCTGACTTCTATTTTTGCCTAGATTATCAATCATAACCCGGGTAAATGAATCCATATTTGCCATCTTAATTTACTCTGCTAACTTTTTTTATTTGTTATTTTTTTATTTTTTTTGGTTTAATATTTCTCTCTGATTTCCTGGTCTCCTTCTATTTACTATTTCCCTTCATTAATTATTTTGTATTTCTCAATTTTTTGAAATAAACAGTAGCTCATTATATATTAAATTCAGTTCTATTGGGTCAATATCAGTAATAGCGATGATATTTTTGTTGGTTTTATATCAAGATACTTGAATATATCCATCTATTGCCTTTTAAAAAGCGAAGACATACTTGTATTTGAATAGTTTAGCAAGTCTTTATAATTTTCATAATCAGGGCAAAAATAATAAAAAGTTATCTTGTGATTCAATTCAAAGTACATGTAATCTTACACAGCAATATTGAAAAAAGAAAAACTTGAGTTTGTAACCTGACAGTTTAACAAAGCGGATGTGAATTCATTTAATCTGAAACCTAATGTTTGAAAAACAATGGAAGAGAGTTTACTATGCTGTGAGGGAACTTCAAATGGGCCATCAAATAATTTACATGATGACTTTTAGAATTGTTCGAAAGGCTATTTTTTAATGATAAAACGAAGTAAACTATTATTTAACAATTATTTTTATTGTTACAAAATGTAGTAAGAGGCAAGCTAACTGTATAATAATTAGTTCATTTAAGTCAGCTCAACAAAAAGTATATATTTGAATCCAACTATTTTCACAGAGTTTCTCTTCTTTTACATTTTATATATAAATAGATATTTTTATTGTTATTATTATAAGAGAATAAGAGAGCATAAGAGAAGAAACAATTATTGTTTTTCTTTCAACATATCCTAAATACCAAAACGTTCATATCTACTTAGACAATGACGTATTTCAATATAGCAAGTCAACCTGCGCTTATATCTTTATTATTACTCTTATCGTTAATAGGACTTGATTGTTTCGATACAAAAGAGTCCATAAAAGCAACTACACCAGCGTATGATATAAACAACACATCCAACATAATTAACATATCAAACACAGACAATACAGTAAAGACGCCAATAAATGCTCCCGCTATATTTATTAAAGGCGTAATTGATGGCACGAAATCAAAAACATCGGATAAATACAAAGATGGCGATAACAACAAAGAAGAAAAGAAAAAACATAAAAGTTCCAAAGAGCATAAGAAGCATGATAAAAATCCAACAAATATTCTTAATCCAACCACCACAGTGTATACAACTATTTATGTTGTAGCCACAGAGACTCCTGCTCAAATATACACTGGAACTAACCAACCTGCTAAACAAAAAAGTAAAAAAAAAGACAATGACGAAACCAGCAATCCAAACAGCCCTTTACCGGACAATAGCAACTCAGATCCATATAGTTCTTCAGAGCAAAATTCAGGAGATAATGATCAGGTTAATACCAATGTGACAAAGCATAGTCCTTCATATAATAGAATAATAATTGCACTATCTGTAATTGGTAGTGTTGGTGGTGTCATTCTTTTCATTGCAGCTTTTGTTTTTATTCGTAGGCGAGTAATCAAGAAAAAACGATATTTCAATGACCCAAAAGACCTTGAAATGGGAACACTCCTACCTCCTCCTCCTCCGCCACCACCACATAGACACGTACCCCCGCCTCCGCCTTCAATAACTCATTCCAGCTATCGCATAAATATAAGTCAACTCAATGACGGTGCTTCAACATTAATTGATTTTGGAGATCCATTTGAAGAGAAAAACAGAGACTCAATTAATCCTCCTCCAGAACTACCTGTACATTTAAACTCAGAAACCTACACTGATTTACCAAAACCCCTACTTTCCCGGACTACAACAGAAGAGCCATCAGCTCCTACAGAAAAAGAACTGAACACTTTGGATTCCGAAAATCCTTTTGAACAGAAAGAAATACCATTCTATTATTCACTAAACCAAGCAATATACCCAAATGAATTAAGACAAGACAATTATAATATCAATCTCATGGAAAATAATTCGGACCAGACTGTTTCATCCGCGTCCCAGCGGTCTAGAAATCGTACAAGATATGGAAACAACAGCTCAATAACTGTAGAAAGTCAAGGAAGCTCATCTGATCTACCTCCTCCCGCATACACACCGAATGTAATACCTAGTGCTCCACCGCTATATGCTTTACCAACTCTACCATGCTTACAAGTGACAGAATTAGGACGAAGTTCATCAGCTAGCAATAGGAGGCACTCTATAACTAGTAGTAGCTTATCCGAATCTCGGTCTTTGTATCTTCGAAGAGGATCAGGTAGTTTTGCACATATATCATCACCCATATCTTAGTTTATTTCGGATTCCCACTGATCACGTAAAAAAACCCCACCATTTTGGTTTTTTAATTTCAAAGTAACTCCTGTCACTGTTACATTTCTCTCTTTTGTATTTATTTTCACTCATCTCATCTTCTATTTTCCTTTTCCGCCGTTTTTTAGAAAAAGAGTTATTTTCTTTATAAAAATGTACATATTTAAAAACAGCTAATAAGCGCATATCAAACCAAGCTGTGTTGTTTAAATTTAGATATATTATCCTAGTGATCTATCTGTAATAAAGGTCTTAGTATATTAAAGTCATTGTATATGCTTAAAAAAGGCTTATCAGATCGTACTAGTACGATTTCAAATTAATAGGGCTATAACTCTTCTCAATTTCAAAAAAAAATAGTCTCGATGAGTCCGTTTTTTAGGCAAATTCGTAAAACTCTCTGGTTGGCCCGGAAAACTCCTGGTAGCTGCTTTAATGAAGAATAACTAATCTACGTCCTCGCTTTTTCTTTTGGTGTTTTATTTTATTTTCAATGGATAAAGAAGAGCTGCTCAAAAGAATCTTACAAATTATAGAAGATAATCAAAGGCAAATAATAAACTTGGCTCCATATATGAGAAAAGGAGAAGACACCATGGAAAATACTATACAAAATATATATATCAGTATTTGTCGCAATGGAGAACTTGCCATAGCTTTATGATTTGCGTTTGGTTATGTTAGCAGCTACTTTTTCCTTTTTAATAAAAAGTAATTCATTTCCATTTCTTTCGTTTTTTTTCGTCCAAAAACAGATAAGCTGCTCTCAACCTTGCTCCCGACGCATTGAGACAATTCCTTTTAGGAATAGATACCGAGACTTTTTTTTGAAACTGAGAAGGGCTTACATATTGATATAGTTTTTTATTTTGTTAAAGTGGAATTTAAGAGCTGAAGAAACTTCAGGCTCTAGTTCAACAGTGTAAAATATAATTAGAAATAAAAACTGATGTTCGGAATGGAGTAATCGCATGATAGTATAAGAACACCTAATTTTCATAGTTAAAAAACATTGACTTGGAATCGCGTGGCACAACACACTGAAAAAACATTGGGTGTGTAGAAAGTATATTTTGCATTCATTACCTATCATTGTATTACCATCAAAGAAAAAAGCGGGGTAAATAACTGGAAGCTTAAAGTTTCGACATACAATTCATACACTATCAGCTATTATACATTTAAAAATATACTCTTATGAGTTTTTGATATTTAGTGGACAATGATACACCATAAAAGAAAAGGAAAATCAAAAAGTAT
Source organism: Backusella macrospora (assembly GCA_024139275.1). Taxonomy (NCBI): domain Eukaryota; kingdom Fungi; phylum Mucoromycota; class Mucoromycetes; order Mucorales; family Backusellaceae; genus Backusella; species Backusella macrospora. The sequence goes on from VCJA01004438.1 coordinate 35,425, forward strand.
TTATAGATACCAAGTTGCACATATGATAAATAAATTGTTCAGCTGACATGGTTTGTTTTTGAGATCTATAAAGTTTCTCGGATTGTGCTTAGCTCATCCTAAAAGCTTGAAACAATAGTAACTTGAAAACATCATCTACTCTATTATTAAATGTATGTTATATTTCTGATTATACATCTATACCTCACATATATATCTTCACAGATAGATAAATAGATAAATATGATTGAAATAATAGTGACTCACTGATATAGTTTGAAGAGATGGATATACCTGCTGCGGCGTGTAGCCAATGTGACAAGAAAATGAGTCACTTGTATAAGTAAAATGATATGCTTTGCACTGTGCAACAGCTAGATCACCTCAGCCAGTTATAATTCTAGAAGGTAATCAGTCAGTCCGTATTGCATGGCAACGAAGTTACACGATTTACACTTCGCTGTCATTATTTTTACTGACTTGTGTATATATCTTACCAATGGGCGTTTAATAATCAAAACAACCGTCATACTTGAGAAATATTTATAAGCGCCATGACTTTCTTCTTCAGTTTCTTTAGTTCTTATTATTTATTTATTTTTATCTATATATCTATCATAATGAGTTTTTCTGATATATTACTTAACAGAAAGGACGTTCTACATATTGTTTTAGATGAATGCAAACTTTATTTGGATGAATCATTACCTTCAGCTATGGTTCGCGGAGAAGTTATCGTAAATTTTCCGAAAGATACATTTATCCAAGGTCCAATTATATTGGTTTTTGAAGGTATACAGCGATTTCTCCCCTGGAATGGTATGTGTTAAAAAAGCTTCAAATTTGATTGTTTATCTAAGCAATTTTTTTTATGATTATATAGAAATAATGAAGTATCAAGCCCTCGGTGATCCAATTGAAACAAAAATTCAGGTCATTGAACTTTCTCTACCTCCTCTTAATCCAAATGGATTGATGCCTGCAGGAATCCAGCGATTCCCTTTCGAGCTCCCAATCCCCACAAACTTACCTGCTACAATTTCAATAAAAGACCGTATTGATATATTCTATCAAATATCCGCCATCTTCCACCGATCAAATCAAAATAACGCCGATCAGTATTTTTCAGGAGGTGCTAACTGGTTTGACCGAGTTCGAAAAGTTGGTATAAAAAAGAAATTTATTGCTCGTGAAACTATAAGAATAGTACGTTCGATGGAATCGATTGTGACAAGAAATGCTATTCGATCCGTTACCTCCTCCGGGGTGGTAGATATAGCATTCCACGGAAACAATACAGAAATTTCTGACATATCGCCAATGACATCGCCAACTGTGAATGAACCGGATTCCGGTAACTTAATATCAGCTCAAAATGAACCGCAGGTTAATCACTTTCCATGGAATATTCGAAATCTTGATTATTATCAAGGATCTCTTGATGAACAGCATGACAGTCTGGCATTTTCTTTGGCTGGAAGATCATCTGATAACCTAAGTTTGCCTACCAATGCATTGGATATTGTTCAAGGTATCCGTTATAAATTGGGAATAGATCGTACAGCAATTGTGCTTGGAACTAGCGTTGGTATTGAATTGATGATTGCTCCTACTCTGACTGACGTGAAAATTCGCTCTGTGATATTGAAAGTATCTGAGAATCGTAAGTACTCCATGAAAATACCTGGTAATCACAACTGGGATACAAAAGTACCTGAAACCCGACGCGATTCGGAGAAAGCAACTATGGTATTGAAATGGGCTTATGGTTACCAGCTTGAAAATAAATATGATGGACTTCAAGAAGGTGACATAACAGTGAAACTAGATACCAAGACTCCTGATAATGGTTCAAGATATGTAAACAGGATTTGTGATGGTGATTTAAATTCAGTTTATTCCGGATCCTTAAAGTATGGTTCAACAAACGAAAAAGAGTGTCTTAAAGATAATGCAACTATAAGTAAAAACACTAGTGAATCAGGTTTTATTGAAGATTATTATAATGCAAGCACGTCCCTTAATAAGCTTCCAGACACTTCAAGTGAGATCTTCAATTTAAAAGAGCTTAATCAGGAAGTCAAGCTTGGAGAATATTTTGGTGGCCGCTTTGTATTACCTGTTCCTGGCTGTGACACTTTATTACATCCCAGTATGATTTATGACTCACTTACAATAAATCATTGGTTCAATATTGTAGCAACCTTGGAGTGCAACAACAAGCAATTTGACATAAACCTTGAGTCACCCATGCATTTACTCAATTGCCGTCTGGTGGCGACCGGTGATGAATGCCAAACTATTCTTCCTCCTCCTCCCAGCTATGATCCACGTGAAGAAAACCACTGGAAATATACTTCTCTGTCTAGTTCTATTTGGGAGCAACGCGAAAAAATAACATCGGAGGTCAATTGGGGATGCTGCATACCATGTCCTTGCGAATATAAGAAGCTGTTGAAAGAAAAGAAAATTAAAAAATTGCCCAGTAAGAACTCTATGCCACAACATATCTCTACTTCCACCTCACATCCATCTAATCTCTCTCCAGAGTGGGGACCTCCTCCTATGTATACCTCCTAATTCAAGTTATCATCATTTTCTCCTTTTAACAATGCCCCGATGTTTTATATGCCCCTTTTACACTATGATATTTACAATGCGCTTATTTATTTATTTTCTAACAATGTATATATGTAAATACACTTTAACCTACAATAATAAAATTACTTATATATAATACCATATTAACACACAAAAAAAAATTTTTTTTGATGTTCATTTTAATTATTTATGCGTATTTTTAGGATTCAAGTAAAATAAAATAAAATAGTAATTTCAGAAATTTAATTATATTCATTACTAAGAGCGACTTAACGTCTGTTATTCTACTAATGCTTCAATTCGTCTCCATACCAAAGTTTAAACTTGATAGACTAAATAAAAGTATTATTAAATATATATTTGACTATATACTTATACGTATAAGCTCAGCTAAAACTTACATGGACTGTTATTTTCTTTTTTTAAAAGGTTAACCACGTCTAAATACTAAACCTCTCGATTGTTTTTTATGGTCCCACGCATCGTAATGGCCTTCATCACTCCTCAATTTTAAGACGTTTTTTACTAAACACCCATTATGCTCGATATATATATGTTTTAATAAGCTATCTGTATAATATACCATTTATATAAAAGAATTATACACAAATTCGTCTTTTCTAGACTTTCTATTTTTTAGTTTATTTTATTTTATTATCATTATTATCGTTGAACTCAGCAATTGCTATTTTTTTAAAAAAAAACAAGCCAAGGAGACCATAATTTGATTTTTTTGGCATAAAATAGATATAAATAAATATCAGTATATATACAGTGTTGCGGTTAAATGATAATGATAATAATTATAAATGTACAATAGCCTTTTTGTGTTAAATGTTTTGTTTTAGAAATGTATTAACATCTGCTACACCGTAGCAAATAACCGAATGAGAAATAGCTTAGAATTTAGAACTCTGCGCCAAAGTATGACTGGCTCTTCCAATATGATATTCTAATAAATTAATTAATATATATTTCACATGATTGTCATATAATCAGCTACACTGTAAAATTATGGCTCAAAGCGATGTAGATACTATAATTGTGTACATGCCAGTTATTAAGCTGATATGGTTTTGCTATAAAGCGGTTTTCAAACGAAAGTAATTTAGTAAACACGGTAACAACCGTTTTAAGACAGAATAAACAACTTGACGAAAATAGTTAAATAATAAGAAAAAAGATACTTAAAGGAACGAATGAAGAAGACAATGTATAGTCCCTCGTTATTATGATTTTCTCCTTCAGATACATAGACTTATTTTTTTGTCACACAGGAGTAAAACGTTGAGATATACCTTTTAAAAAACACAACTCCTTTCTCTAGAAATATAAATATATAAAAGTGAGATAAATCAAGAGTTATAAAAAAATACCTATTCTTTTTTTATATTATTTACCCCAAAATGGTTTATAAATCGATTATTTTATGTATCTCTCTCGTACTTATGTTGACTGTCGATGGATTTAAAGAAACTAGTGATATTATTCCACCACAAAGACTAGCAAAAAGAGCATGTGACTACAAATGCAACAACCAAGAAAAATGTGATAACTCATGTCGTGACTTAAAAACTGATTACGAACTTTTGGGTGTTTGTCATGATGGTACCTGCTTTTGTGGTTTTATCGTACCTTCATAATCTACTACTGTTTAATTCTTATCAAAAAAAATTTTTTTGGCACACTAAAATATTGCCACAAAATAAACTTCATTTTTTCAGGCAAACCACAGTAAAAGTAAATTATTAATAATGAAAATAATAATATAATTGCTTTATAGCATTTCGAAATTTCTGTATATGATTATATATTCTAATCATTTGATATACAATAATACAACCTTGAAAAGACATTGATATGTATAATGGATGCTTTTACTAGTGTATTTATATTATATACATACATAACTTTGTGTTTTATATTAAAGAAATAAAATGAATTTTAGCAAATCCATCCAATAACCTTTTAAATTTGTCTATTTGATGTTAAAAGTAATTATAGTAAAGAGAAAATTGGCATGTATATTTGATACCATTATTTATCTAAAAAAATTGGCAAAGAAGTAACTTCGAGACCTTTTTTAAAATATAATCCTTACATTGGTGTGTATAGTATCTTTGATAAACATTATAAGACAAAATCAAAGAAATTTTATAATAGGAAAACTCCTTACTTAATAGCAGTTAGGACTTCATTGGGTCTACTGACACAAACGTTAATAGCAGAGATACACTCCTTCCTCTCCCCTCTCCCCTCTCCCCTCTCACTCTCCCTGTCAGTTATACACCCAGGATTAGAAACAAAAAAAAAACTCCTTATCTAGATATAATGAAAGTTTGACGCATAATAATATAGATACAAGACTTTTTCAAGCACCAGCCATAAACCGTGTCGGATTAACCAAAATTTGTATAGAGTCTAAATAATTCAAGAAAATCTGATCATTCGTTTATTTCAAACATAATTGGAAATCACTTTGATTCAATTGATTCAAAACGTATAATAGCTCTCAGATCACCATGCTTTTGGTGCACTATTATTACGTTATATCTGCAATAAAGTTTCGTGATTACTAAAGTTATAAAGGAACGCCAGCTCGAGTCTGAGTTCCACACCTGAACTCAGCGATAAATATGATAATATACAAGTACATTTATTCAAGCAGACCAGAAAGAAATAGGTATATATGTAAATTTATATAGAATAGATAATAAATCAAATCATGGTTTCAATATTATAATTATTTTCACAATATTGATGATAAGGGTAATAATAAATGTGAACAAAAGGAGGTATAGCAAATAAGAATAGGCTAGAGAAAAAGAAGAAAAAGGATTAAGAAAAAGGATTGGCAGCCAAGACACGGATAGTAGGAGGTGTTCTAGTCATTTCAGTGATGATAACTACTCGAATCTTATCCAATGCTTTGATAGTTTGATAACCTTGCTCTGTACTGTAAGCTGTACTGTCTGAAAGTCTGGCACGTACAATAGATGCACGTCTGCTGGTAGATCGGGTAGGTTCGGGAATACGAGCTAAAGATGAAGAGACTGTCTTATTTGGCACAATAGAGCCGCTATTAACAGTCTCATTTTCTTTTACTTCAAGCTTACTAACAATGTAAGAATCATCCTCTGTAGAAACAGGGTTCTTATAATCTTCTTGAACAGGAGAGAAAGTGTCATCTGAGCTTTGGTTCATTTCTTCCAATAGTGCTTCTTCATCCATGTCGTCATCGTCTTCTTCATCAGACAAACTCCACTCACCTTGCTTTCCTGTCGAAGTATCAACACCCTTTCTCCAAAACATGGTGATTGTTCCTTGCTGAGAGTTATTGTCGAATCTCCAAACCGGAAGACAGGCAAGATGAATGCGTCTCTCCAAGTTAAGTTCTGGGATAATAACATCAAAGAACTGGTCAAAAACAGAAATGACTACAGCTTCGCGAAACACAACTGAAGGACCGTTAGGTATAATGGATACCTTTTGTTGTTGAAGTGATAATTTGTCGAGATGAATAGCCAAGAATAATTGGCTACTTTGTTCACGGGCATAAATTGCTGCATTTTTCTTCACATTACAATGCTGGGCAAGTTTTTGAATAGTATCTCTGTCAAGAGGAAACGACTTTTCTATATATACATAAAAACATCTATATTAATTAAATGTGTATTTCGAAACACTTTCTTCTCTTCACAAACCTCCTAATATAGCAGCTTCCAGCTGGCGATGAACGATAATATCTGAAAATCTCTTACTAGGTGCTGTAAAGTGAGTATAAAGTGGTGCGTTTAGAGCATAATGGGAATATTTTGAAATATCAGTGCTTCCAGCGCAGAAATACTTTGGAGGTTGGAAAGTTTTTAAAATAAGGACTGAGACAAGTTTACGAAGCTTAGAATCTTCAATTGTACGAATGGAAGACTCCAGAGAACCGGGATTACTTATATCAAGCTTAACACCCAAATGGCGAGCTGTGTAATCACAAAGTTCATTCTATATATTCATTAAATAAACACTTTGCCTTTTCCTTTTTTTAAATAGAAAAAAAAACTTACAATTTTACTTTCACAAGGAGGTGCATGTCTGCGTAACAAAGCATGGTTGGGAAAGTGATCAGCAATTTTTTGAGCAACACTGGTATTAGCCAACAGCAAAAATTCCTTAACGAGAGTAGACGCAGATTTCTTGTTATTAATAGAAACAGTAATAGGCTTATCTGTGTTTCCCTTCTCGAATCCATATTTGAGTTCATCGCACATCTGAGTGAATATTCCCTTTGTTTCCCTTTCACGTCGAAGTTCGCTGGCCAACGCATAGAGTTGAGTAACATCAGCTGATATATGGGAAGACAATTCGGAGTCATCTATGCCTTTTATGGGTTGTTTGTCCAAAATATCTTGTGCGTCGTCAAATGTTAGTCTTGCAGAAGATCTACAAAGGTACAAGTATTGTTTTTCAGAGTTAAGGTTTAACTTGTTATACTTTGCTTTGCATTTGTCTTACCGAATAATGGTCTTTCCATACCAGGTATCTAAAATAGCACCTTTGGAGCTCATCTTCCAAATGACTGAGAAAGTTAATCTATGGTAGAATGATTGGTTATTAATTTGTATTGAATTTTCATCTAACTCACTATTAAAAGTGTATGGAGGTTTATATTTACCTAGTTTCATTAGGAGCTAAGTTGGTAACTTCTTCTGTTAGTAATTTTGGTAACATAGGAACTGATGAATGCAACAACTCTACTTGAACTCCTCTAGCCCTCGCCTCCTTATCAAGTGCTGATTGTGATTTAATAAAATAAGTGACATCACTAATATGAACTCCCACTTCATAGATGTCGTCTTCCAATTTTTTAATTGATAATGCATCATCAAGCACTGCGTGTGAAACAAAGTTTTTGTTAAATAAACTGTACAACCTAAACTGATTCCAAACTATAACTCTCTCTCTTTCTTTCTCTCTATCTCCCTCTCTTACCTTCTGAATCAACGGAGTCAATAGTAAATACAGTTATATCTCTTAAATCTCTACGACTCTCATCACCTACCATACTAAATGGCAAAGTGGGTAAGCAACTTAATACTACCTCCGAGAACTCAGAATCAGTAACATTATTGTCAGCTAAAATAGCCCTCGTCTGAGTTGAAAGCTCGTACACAGAACCAAGTTCCCGCTCTAAAGTACCAAAAGGATGAAGAGAGGTGATTGGCCATCTTTTTATTGAACCCTAATAAATAAATGAAACGATATTAATGAACATAAATAACAACTATCCTAATATAGAACTCATACCACAAAAAGCCGAGTAGTATAGGATTCACTGTTTTCAACAAAATCTTTAGGTGCCTGCTCAATGGGAATGGCAATCAAAGGTACACGCTTATCAGTTGATTTAAACCAAACAATTCTTGGTGCAACTTTCTTTGGTACATCGTCTGTTCCATGGATCGACTTTCTTGCTTCTTCGGCCGCTTTTTCTTCTTCAGCACGTTTGTTATTAGGTCTCATCAATGTTAAAGTGCTAAAAAAAAAAAGATATATAAATATATAAGCTGTTTAGTATACCATACTAATGACAAAAGTAAACCACACACTTACCCAGAGAAAACTTGGTTTTGAGCTCTTTCCAAAATGGCAACAACAACACCAGCATACTTGGGTTTGACAACTTCAATATCATCATCACCACCAAAAATGATCTCGTTTTCATCCTCTTCATCAGGTAAGCGAATTTTTGCTTGACCTCCATTACGAGCAAGCTTTGCTTCTTCTTTTTCCTTCTTTTCACGTAACACTTTCTCCACATCTGCCAAACGAATTGCTACAACATCACCTTCAAGAGCTCTGTTACGATCACGAGAGCCACAAACATAAATATCTGCATCCAATTCCTCACAATAAACGTAGGCATCACTTCGATTACGCTTGTTGACACGTAAAGCTCCTTTTACCAATTGACGTACACGAAACAAAGGTGGCAAAGCAGAAAATGGTAAATGTGCAACGAATAAAGGGCGGCGTTGATGAGGATTTGCATCATCTCTTGAGAAGTTGACACGAGTGGGTGTAAAGGGAACGAGATTGAAGTTATTTCTGAGAGGACTTAAAGGTACTGAAGATAGTGAGATACTGTTTGCAGTTGATCTCCAATCCATATCCAAGTTACGGGATGAACGACGCTGATGACCTGCAGATAATCTTCTGTCTTGTGTATAATCTTCTCCAGAATTAAAACTGTTGGCAGCAGATACATTAAGTGGTTTGTTGAATACGATACGTTTACGACCACCCATTGCACCATCGTTTTCAACTATTACATTCTCACTTAAAGTAGGAAGTTGGAGTGAGGTACGTCTAGACAATCCAGAGGAAACACTCTTATTTACAACAATTGGAGCTGGATCAAAGCTACTAGATGATTCAGAATATCGTCTGGGAAGTGAACGTGAATGAAAATCAAGTGATCTTCTATTATTGCTGTCAGTAACATCGTTGGTTTGATATGTCCCCATCAGTTTAGCCTCGGCCTCAGCAAGGGCCTCATCCCTAGAGACAGAATTGGTACTATCTCTTCTTCCATAACTTGAGATACTTTGAGATCGCTTTGAACGGCGTCTAGTGCTATCAAATGCGTTATTCTTCCCATCGGAAACTGCCCGAAGGTCTTGCACTGTATTTTGGGTTACAGTCTGCATATCGGAGCCATTGTTGTACGACATTCGTTTATTAGTAGTGACCTGATGATGCTTTGCTCCTCCGCTCACAAGTGCTGACATACTTTGTTGCTTCCTATGTCCAAAAGATCTACCGCTATTACTCATTCGATCGTCCTTTGATGGTGGGTGATTACCATTTGCGCCATTTGTAGAGATGATGGGTGGTAAATTCTTCAAAGTATTGATCATTTCCTGTAAAGAATCTACTGTTCCCTTTTCCTTTTTTTTTCTCTGAGCATCTTCCTCCTCCATCAAAGTTTGTAACCCAAAATTTCGACGTCCACCTTGATTGGACAAAAATTCAGACGCACTTGCTGACCTGGAACGCTGATGACCACGGTTTTGAGGTTGTTGGTGTGAAACAAGTGGTCTTGAGCGTGAAGGTTCAAGAGGACCAATTGATTGAAAAGAACGTCTCTTATCCGGCACAGGCGCACTTTCTCTGTAGGAAGGAAACTAAAACAAGAAAAAAAATTACTCTGTTGTCTATCTCTTTTCTCCCACGTACTTTTCTTACCTTTTTTTCAACAGGAGTATCAAAAAGACCTCGAGTGCTTTCAGGGGCGGTTTGATGTTCCAGTGTTTCAATATTATTTTCCATAACGATACTTTAACAATAAAAATAAATGATTGGAACTGCTTTTTTATTGGGTTAAAAACCAAAAAAAAATTAAAAAAAAAAAAAAAAAAAAAAAAAAAAAAAAAAAAAAAAAAAAAAAGAAAAAAAAAAAAGAAA
>VCJA01004441.1:34155-46109 GCA_024139275.1 Backusella macrospora
GTATATGACAGCAAAAGTTTTAGTAATTTATTAATCTCAGGTGGAAAGTAAAAAGACTGGAGAACCTATAAAAAAAAGCAGTTTCCTAATAGGAACAATAATTCCTAATTGAATTTGAAACACCATGAAATTTTAAGTAATAGATATTGTGATATTTGGGGTTAATCAAATATAATAAAAAAAATAATAAAAAAACAACAAGTAAAAATAAAGATTAAAATAAAGTCAGATAAATCGATTGGATTAATCTTTATTCTCACAAGATAGAATATAATTGAGATCCTATTTTATTAAAGGTTATAATGAGGTATATATACTCAAATCCAATTGAGTATGTTATAGAAAGGATGATGATAAGATAGAGGTTGGTTTATGATACGATCTTCCGCGCTATACTTAGCCTCGGTAATATTATATAGTAAATTGAGACAGTAGGACATAGTCTGGTTTATTACTGAGTATTTATTATCAGTCTTATTTATAATTTATAGAACAAGGTTTAGTCTCTATGCTGTATTTGATTGTTACTTCCTATTTGGGGTCTTATATGTAATTCCTATTATAGTAATAAATGTGTGATATGACTTTAACCTAGTCAAACATTACAGATATTACGGACGCGTTCCACAAGATCAGGGTTGGAAACAAAAAGTCGAACAAAGGAAACCAGGTTTCCAGTCTGTTCAGCTGCATCAATAGTAGACTGAACACTGTAGGTATAACCACCCCTGCTGATAAATGGTCCTTTCTATATTTTTCTAAATTTATCAAGTGACTTTTCTATTTTGTTTTATTACTATCAATGAAAACATTTGTGCGAGGCTCAAGAAAATGAAAGTAAGCTAAATTATGATAGTATTCTTGCAGTGTTTCTGTGATATATCCCCATGTTTTATCGGGCGTAGCATCCTCCATATTCTGATATTCTGATAGTCTGACCACAGGGAAAGAGGGATTCCAGTTTTTTCTGCCCTTATAACGTCTACAATCGCTTCTATAACATCCATTGTAAATCTACAGCAATTTTGGATAGAACCTCCATAAAAAGCAGTACGTTGAATACTAAAAGTGTTAATAAATTAATCAAGAAGATATCCGCTAACTGAATGTATTTCTACACCATCGAAACCTGTTTCCATTGTATTTAAGGCAGCCTGGCGGAATTCTTGTACTATCTGTTTGATTTCATCTACAGAAAGCTCACCAGGTGCTTCTAGTGGTAAGCCTAATATGCTTGTACTGCCGTTGGTAATAGGAGATGCTAATGCTGATTGAGCATCACTATTGTGTATGGATAAAGCTGCCCGACCAAGGTATCATATTTGTAAAAATATTACCCTTCCTTTAATGAACTTCGTTAGTGGTTTTTTTCCATCCTTCAATTTGTTCTCTACTGTAAATTACAAGATCCCGAGAATAAGACCCTGCAATTTTGGTAATAAATATAGCTTCAGAAATCATTAAGACACCTGAAGTGCCACGCTGAGAATAATATTGAACCATCATGTCAACTGGAGCTCTAGTTTCATCTGCCCTGTATTGAGTGAGAAAAAGAAAAACAATGCGGTGCTGCAATTCGCATTTTCCAAGTTTAAGTGGTTTAAAAATAGCAGTTTGGATAATTATAATTACATATTATATATTACTATATCTTTCAAAGAAATAGTTGAAGGAAAAGAGAATTGGAAAAAGAATCTTCACAAGTCGGTTATATTGGATCGCTAGTTTGTTTTTTTCTCTTAAATTATAACTGACTTTAAGCTATCGTGTAACATAAAACGTATTAAATGAAGTAAGATAACACTAAAAGATTATGAAAACCAATGTGTAAAGAATAGTTGAAAGTAATCTGTATTTCTGAATTCAATTGCCATGTCGTACCTCTGGTATCGACCGACTAATTAAGTTTCTCGGTAATTTCTAGAGTTTCAACTAGTTAGAAATAGTAAATGCTAAAAATCGGATGTCATGACTATTGGAGTTAGTCGATGTATTATGTTTACTATTTAATTTTACGCTTTTTTATAACTGCTGTGATTTTATCATATAATATTTGTCATACCTATAATATGATATAACAATCACTATATTATTTTAATAAATATTATAATAATCAATACAGTATTATGAATATAACTTTTATTTTGGAAGTTTTATTCATTCCCTAATTAAAAATAAAATTTATAGAGTGAATATATCGACATCAAAAACTCTTTTTTTTTTTCGGAAGTGTTACTTTGTATTCCTAGCAATTTTTTTTTTAAAATGAATAAATGCCTCTGTTAGTCTTTGTCCTTAACATTATATTTTGTACAACTAAACCGACAAAATATCCACTAAACTTTCTAACTGAATCATATTTAAAATAAAATACAGTGTATTCCCGCTTATTTCAAGAATGAAAAGTAAAAAGAAAAAAAAAGAAAAAGAAAGAAAGAGATGTGTTGTAAAGGACGATAATCACAGAAAAATGATCTGCACAATACCTTTTTTTTTAAAAAAAAATCTCAAAGAATTGTATTGAAAATTACAACAAGGCGGAATGCGTACCTGAAGGACCTTCAAAATGCCTATATTAAAGTCTGTATATAGTTGATTAATAGAGCGATAAAACATCTATACATGTATTATTAGATTAGCATGGATCTTTAAAAATATATTCGAAGTATCTAGTATTGGTTTATAAATATTAGCTTCTTTTAGTATATTAATATATTACTGCTTATTGATCTTTATTTCATTTCAAAGTCATTATTCTTTTGCTTGTGCTTTACTTTTTACCAAGTCTTTATTTTAGTTCATGCTTTAACATCATTTTTAAATACTGCTCATGTATATTATTCTAAGTACCATGGGTTTAAATGACTTATACATCATTTGTATTAGAAACTTGTTTTATTTTATATTAATTTCCTGTCAACGTTTTTTTAAAATCTAAATTTTATTAATCTCTTGTCAAGTTCCTTCGTAGTGGTATAAGTGCTACTTATCAAAAAGTCAGCTTAAATATTATGATACACAAGCATTTAGTATTACCACTCTTTACTGTTTATAGAAAGGATAGTCGATGTATCCAGCAGCTTCAGTGCTATAGAAGGTATCACGGTCATATTTGTTCAATGGCCAGCCGTTATAAAGACGCTCAACCAAATCTGGATTAGCAATAAAAAGTCTACCAAAACCTATCAAATTACCAGTTGACTCGGCGACGTCAAATGCATTTTCTGTATCATATGTATAACCACCGGTAGCAATAAAAGAGCCCTTCCACTCCCTTCTGAAAGGATCAAGAGAATCCTTAGGCTTTACATACTCGTCAATGCAAAAATCGGCACGAGGTTCAATAAAATGAACGTAGGCTAAATATTTATGATTAGCTTGAAGAGATTTCGTAAGTTGACCCCACGTCTCGTAAGGAGCTTCATCTTCCATATCTTGGAAACCAGACCAAGGGGAGAAACGGATGGCGGTATGCTCGGCACCGATAGCATCAACGACAGCATCGACAACTTCAAGAGAAAAACGGCAGCGGTTTTCTACTGAACCTCCATATATGTCAGTGCGTTTATTGCAAGATGTGTTAAGGAGTTGGTCGGGAAGATATCCATTAGCAGAGTGAACTTCAACACCATCGAAACCAGCTTCAACGGCATTCAAGGCAGCTTGGCGATAATCCTGAACAGTATCCTTGATTTCAGAAATGGTTAAAGCATGGGGTTTTTCCAAAAGCTGACCCATCAAATTAACACCTTGAATAGGGATATCAGATGAAGAGACACATTGCTGACCTAAATTGTTGGCGGCCATAGCGGCTCTACCAATATGCCAAAGCTGAAGGAAAATAACACCACCCTTGGAGTGAACCTCATCAGTAATTTTTTTCCAGCCTTTAATTTGTTCTTCGTTATAAATTCCGGGTGTACAAGGGTAGGAACCTGCAACACGAGTAATAAATGTAGCTTCAGTAATCAAAAGACCACCAGGAGTAGTACGCTGAGAATAGTATTCTCTCATCAAATCAGTAGGAACAGCATTGATGTCTGCTCTGAAGCGTGTCAAAGGAGCTAAGACTACGCGATGCTTGAGTTCATGCTTACCAATTTTAAGAGGACTAAAAAGGGCTGGAGCAGACATTTTGTAATAAAAAGAAGTACCTTATAGAAGAAATCTTAAAATATTAGCTTTTTATAATTTTAAAATCGATGGAATTGAAAACAAACTTTAATTTACTGTGATACGGTGAATTGGAAGAACACTATAGGCAACCGATACAGGAAACCAGAATAGACTTGATATGACCATTCTAATATTTAAATTTAATGAAAGGTTCAATGATATAATATAGAATATTATATAATATTTACGAAGATATTTCAATCTTCTTTCTCGATCTTATATATCTTTGACTTGCTATTTTGATTTTTTGATTGGAGAAGACCTTATTCATCATCAGCCGGTAACGATCACTCTGCTTTTTCGCATACTTATGTTTTTTTTATCTTGTCCGCATGAATATTAGACTTATTATTTTTCTGTAAAAAAAAACATCTGGAATATTAAATACCTGGCTTGAAACTTGGTCCTGATACATATGCTTTATAGAGCAGTGTATTTCTTTGATTTATTAAGAAAATATTAAATAGACTGTATGCTCCATTTTGAATCATTGTAAATTTATTTTGTTGAGGTGACAAACAAGACACTCTAAAAATTATGTGAATGTGTAATATTAGTTGATACATTCTGCTGTAATAACACCAGTGGCAATATCAATACAATTTAGTTGAAACGTTACCATATAGAAGCTATAACCACATAGTAATATTTATCAACATTTATATAACAGCCTTACTATTAATTGATGAGTACTTTTATAATGTTACAAAGCCAAAAAGAAAGAAAAAAGAGGGTGAGAGAAAATATATTGTTGTGTTTGCCATCGACAATAGTTATATACGTTCAAGCGTATGAAATTTCACTGGAGTGATCTATCCGGGTGCAATCCATGGTTTTTTTTTTTCACAAGAGAGCATATGATGTGTTGGAATAAGAGATTTTAATATACATATAATCATTTTTTAGTCTTATTAAAATACGTATGTTTGGTTAAAATTATTTTGTTTTGTATTCTTGAAAGAGAAGGAGAGCACGCTATCCTCTAATGGGTTTTAAAAATTTAGGTGTTAAAGAGTTTGCTCTAGAACAATAATTACGATCTGCCAAGAGAACTGTATTTAAATGTGTTATCAGCAGAGTAAAATGGTAAAAACAGGTTGATAATTATTATATAAAGATGAGCATCTTTCTATTTCATATCAAAGACTTTGTAAGGCTAATAAATATAATTTCGAATGTGAAATTTAAGTCCTAAGAGGGTGATATTTTACCATAAAAGTGGTAGTCCGCTTTTACATATCCTTTTAACCTTGTAGGTGTGCAATCTAGAACGAGATGTTTATATAATCTAGTTTTATATTTGAAACAGTAGCTCTTGTCAAAAATTATAATACACACAGATGCACGGATATATGTACATCACAAATATATATATTCTAATCAAAATTTATTATCATTTGTTAATTTATTTTCTCGTTTACAATTTTTTCCAACTGAAAAACACTAATGACAGTCGCCTAATTACATTGTTTAGTTAAATAATTTTTTTTCTTTTGAACCACTATAAAACTATAATAAACTTACAGGTTTTTTGCTCCAACCAAGACGAGTAATTGTATCTTTTGCAACATTTGTTTTTGAAGTTTTTTCACCATCTTTTGTGACAGTTAGCTCTGGAAGTCTTTTTAGCTCTTTTCCTTGCTGAAATAAAATCAAAGTAGGTAAGTCGAAAGAAGCAGGATCTTTACTAACACCAAATTCCTCAGCTAAATCCGGATAAATATCGATATCGATTTGACCTATGAATTGATAATACAACGTTAAAAATTGAATACCCAAGTTTATCAGTGCACTGATCAACATTCCACCAACTCACCAAATTTCAAATGAGGAACATCGTACTTTATTGAAAGTTTAGCCAATACGGCCTCGAAATTAAGACATGCGACCGACCAGTTAGCATAAAGCATCACAATCCAGTATTTTGGGTCGACTAAGTTATCTTTCGGTTTTTTATTAGCTGTTGTACTCTCTTCGGAATCATCGACTTCTGTAATTCGTGGACCCTTAATTTCATCCACTTGCATATTAACTGGTTTATTTGTTTTTTTTAGTAGTACTTTATCTCTAAAAGCTGACTCATTTAATTCAAAAATCTTAGTAGGGCCACGGTACCAAGGTTGGGGGAAGAATGTTGAAAGTGCTATAAAATCACTAGGTGAATTACGTGAATTAATTTATAAATATCGCTATCCTATATCCTATTACCAATCCAACCAGCAATATAAAAAATTGCTTTCCAAAAGCCAAATCTCCAAAACAAACTACATGTTGTGAAAAACTTGGTGTACAATATCAATACACTTGACAACTCCTCTGCTGTAGCTGACATGAAGCACTTCCAGATGGACATGCCAAATAAAACCATAAACGATTTTATTTCATTGTCCTAGAGACCAAAATTATCAGCAAAAAAAAACAAAAAAATAGTAGTTCAGTAGATTAATGTTACTTCGAAATTAATAGATTGTGTAGATATCAGATGCTTTGAGCGCATAAAAACATAGAATGATCCATATATAACATGAATAATGTAATATGGATGAAGTAATCTTTGCCTTAATTCACTAAAACTTGCCATTAGTAACTTAATCGACTGTGAAGAAAGTTTGAAAGAAAGAAAGAGAACTTTGAAGCTGCCATGATATTTTGAGTGTTTTCACGTGACAAAAATCGTCGGTGTATGAATTGATCCATCTAAGCACTAGGAGAGGAAAAAGTAGCACATGTAGTTCGGCATACGCAAGTACTTTACTTAATAGACGAAAACCACATTAGGACCGAAGATATTGAAGTGGAATAAATTGCGAATGAGTATTTAAATATAAATGTGCTGATAGATTTGGGTACAACAGCTAGTCAACCTTCCGAATATATGGACGATGAATATGGTGAAAATGATGAAAGCAGTGATGACGACGATAAACAAGTAAAACATATAACCACTGAACTCAACAGCATGGAAATAAACGAGCAAAAACCTGTTTATGAATAATATGGCCCTGAATATATCGCTCACATTATCAAAATGGACCAAGAAGTAGAGCCTCGTGTCTCCCTATCTGCTAAAGCTTGTAGTAGCCCCTGTAGCTCTGCTTCCATTATTTTAAGAACTCCAATGCAGGCCCAAGTGATATTCTTCCCAGTAAATAAAATATATAATTGAATAGAATACCAAAAAGTATTTACAGAGCACACCGACATTATTATTAGTATTTCAAATGAGAATTATTCAGTAGTCTTTGAAGATATAAGAGACCTTCAGTACAAACAGCTTGACCTATCATATACAATATCTATATCAGAATTACACAAACACATCAAACTAAAGCGCGCCTTATCTTTGAAAAAAATTGAAAAATATACAGTTTCTCAGGATCTTCCAAGAATGCTTAATTTACGCTGCGACTTCATTAAAAAATGAAAGGAAATGGGTATAAATTTTCATTTCTTTTTTTATGTTTTTACAAATAAAGTAGTAATTTACTATTGGTTTGTAAAAGAGACATGAATGTAAGTCTGTTGATAATCAAGTTAATTGTTTTAGAAAAGTAAATTATAACAAAAGTGAGGGTTATTTAAATATGGATTGTGACAACGATTTTACATCTGCAGTCGCTAGTATTATGGTGAGAGTTATTCAACTCAATGGATATTATTACACAAGAACACTTATATTACGTGCTTCATATATTCATAGCATAACTTAGTATTTGGGAGAGAGTCTCTACTATTATTATGTGGTATCAACTACCACAGGTAATAATGTATGTATTAGATAAGCACGATAAAAAAAAGCCTCTTTATTGTAATGGATAACTGTAAAATACACCATTCCAAATCTGCTATAACATCAATCATTGATTGCAGATACAAGCCATTATTTTTGCCACCTTATTTACCATTTTTAAACTTTATTGAAGGGTGATGATCAAAGGTCAAGAAAAATATTAGACGCAATCCTTTGTTCTTAAAATCTCAGCCTACATCACTAATCGCAGAGGCGTGTTCTACCGCGACAAACGCTGATTGTCTTGGCTGGATAATACATTCAGAGCCATTTTGAAATAGATACATTAAAAAAGAGCTTAGCCTGAAGCGATGTCTTCTTTTGCTTATAATTGAACACCTTATTTAAAAATAAAAACAATTTTACTCTGTCAATTTCCGTTTTGTCCAGAAAAAATAAAATAAAACTGTCTGAAATACTGAAAATAGCTGGCATTTTAATAATAAAATTATTTCAAGGTCAACCCTGGTCACTAAAGGCAAATGATTATGACAGATCACTTTTACATATTAATAAAATTGCTAGTAAAAGAAAAACATAAAATTATATACTAGATCTAATAGAAAGATTTAAAAGAGTAATCTGCGAAAAATATACCTTAAATAGAGATAACCCTATTGGATGTGATTTTCAAAAATTGAATATTGTTCCCATTCTGTCAGTTTCCTATTATGATATGATATCAATATCATGTATCCCAATGGATACAGCTCAACTATTCAATTAGTACATTAACCGAAAAAAATTGGATAGGCCATGAAATCATATTCACTCAAAATTTAAAAACCAATTCGTGCATAACCCAAATAGAAATTAATTAAGACCATGATCTAGAATAGATGAGTCTCTTATAAGTCAATGTACGCAATAATATCTTGGTAAGAGAGCCTTTGATATTACTATATATATATATATATTAATTATCTTCTTTGCTTTGCAGATTTACATACTTGACTGATTTCAAATTTTGAGTGGAGTGACTATATTTTTGGAAGGCAACCTAAAGAAATAAATCTGATTTGGCATAGTTTAAATACATGCTGTACATAAGAATAGTACATTCTCTCATTTAAAATACAAAACCGATTCTTCTGTAACATTTTGAATGGTTCAAAGCTGTGATATTTACCATATCATTGTTACTTGAAACAGTTCTTCTCTGATCAAGTTACATTGTACTACAGTCACTATGGGAAATTTTTACTCAGAAGTGCAATGTCCTGGCGGCGACTGGCGACGACTATCAACTTTTTTTTTTAAATCTCCCCGCTAAAAAATCCAATAATTTCCCATAGTGAGTGTGTATATTTATAAATCGGTATTAATATTTATTTATTTTATTATCGGATATATTGATGATGGGCTCTCTCTCTCTCTCTCTCTCTCTCTCCACTTTAATAAAAGAGTTTAATACGTATTACTGTTATTATTGAGTAAAGCTCCCATTAATACCACAAAAGCCTAAATTATTGTCTCGCGAATTATACTCATTATTACATTTGTTATTAGTTAGTGTTATGATGAAAAACACAGTGTTTACTATATGAAAACACATTTCTACTTAAATCAAATCTGTGTATGATCCACTATCCCATCATCAAGCTCAGCATCTTCCATTATTTTCATTCTATAATAATAATTACTTACTCTTTTTTATACATTATTTTCATATACATCACAGCAAGAAATTATTCTCTGAAAGTTGCAGCTTTTCTGTTTTTTTTCCCCTTGTTGAATTTAATTGTGTATACATTTTTTCTCGATAATTAAACACTCCAATAATCACTCCAATTGTGCTACTCCTCTGGAGTGTGCAGTTATTGAAGGACCACTGAACAGTAAAAAGGAAAAACGTAAAAGGCTATACGTTCTTTTCTACTTTCAATCGGATAATATCAACTTCCAATCAATTTGTTTATTCAAAATATCCTGTTGTGTATTTGAAAGCTCTGTGTTAGTAAGGGATCATAACCCTATGAGAAATTATTGGATTTTTTAGCGGGGAGATTTTTAAAAGAAATAGTTACCAATTATTACCAGTCATTACCAGTTATTGCCAGAATATTACATTTCTGAGTAAAAATTTCTCATAATGGATGTAGGTGATTGTATGGACATATTCCAATGTCTTATTGCAATTGCTATTAAGAAATAATAATAATAAGCAATCATTACACTATTAAAATTTAAGAGTACTTGCTATGGACATGAAGGAAATGAATCTTCAGCTTTTTAGATGTATTGAAAGTAAGCTTTTCATATTTATGTACAAGTGTTTTGATCACTGATAACATTCCGAACATTGCCTTGTAGTGATCAAAGCTGATTTTTCCAATACTTTTACTGTCATAACTATTTAATATATATGTCAATAATATTTTCAAATCCAAATAATCACTGCTAAAAATAATACCATCCGCCTTACATTTGTAACGATCACAGGTAAGTCTTCTCTCTTTTAACTGCATCAAATTCAATTTCATTTGGTTAGAGTGTTACGATATTTCTATTGTCGTACATATATTTTGTAAAAATTTTAAAAGACTCGTCAAATATATAAGTTTTGTACAATTGAAACTGAATACTCTGATACTTTTTAAAGAAATGATATGATAAATCAAATATTTCATTTCAAGATTTTTATAAGAATACACTATATAAGAAATCAACTTGATTGTGTATTTACCCATACTGAAAGATAAAACATAGAGTATTGACACATCCGTCAGACCGTATGAAAAGATCCAGGCTCTACTGCGACATGATGCTGGCTCTGTTAGAGCTTTTAAAATATTCCAATTTACACTTACAATATATCATATTTACCAGAAATCATATTTTCTTCGGGTTTTCAACTATTGTTTTAACCAGAAAAAACCTCGTATAACTCATCAACACTTTCTTCTGTAGCTCGATGAGTCTTCAAAAATTCCAAAGTAATAATATCTTTTCAATTACCGCATCTGTTATCACATGGTAACTTTAGAAGAGAGACAAAACTGGGCATCAAAATGTGATTGCGAAATACCTTTATTTTTTTTCGAAGTCATTTTTAGATTTATAATTTGGTACATAGATATAGTTTTTCACATAAGTCCTCACTAATGTTTGATGGATCTATTATAATCGTATAAGCGTATAAGTATTATTTTTGTTTGTTTGAGGTAGAATTTGGGCAGATAGAGGCTTCAATTATGGCTTCAATTACTCCTAAGTTATCATACATCTCTTGTAACTTGTAAAAAAAAAAAATCGGATTTGAATTTTGCTCTCTCTCATTTACGATTATAGAGTTCGTTATTATTTTTGAAGATATTTTAATATGCTCCATAATATCTGATACTGTTTTCTTAAAAACTTCATTATCAGACTCTACATTCTATTATTTGCGGATTATGTTAGTGGCTCAATATACAACTTTATAATTAGCAGGACTTACAAAATCAACTGTATGTATGGTAGCTCCAGACTCATCCATTTTTACTGCCGCTTTTCTATTTTTTTTCCATCTGTTTCTACTTTAGAGAAGTGTGCTTCTCAAAATAAAAATCTTATTCTTCTTTTTCAATAGAAGTATGTTTGTGCGAACAAGGTTGGGGGTTTATTATTAAATTAGGGGATTTTAGTTTAGCGTTGTTAAATGTAATTTTGTCCTGGCTAAGTATAGACAAAGTGTTTGTGTGATTTAAAGTAATAAGAGTTGTAGTGAGCACCAGACTATAAGTTGTCAACTAAGTTTTTATATAATAACTAAAATATCTTATAATACTTTAATGATAGAAATAGAATTGCAATTCAATAAGGTTTAGTTTAAGTACAGTTTCCGTAGAAAAGTAATTAATGACTAGGTTTCAAAGAATTTAACAGTTCTAACTAGTTATTCAAAGATTATAAATATACCTCGCAATAACAATGTATATTGATTTGCTAGTAAAAGTTATTTATATAAAGTAAAGAGAAAATAAAGAGAAATGAAATAAGACTTTAA
>VCJA01004451.1:13998-24251 GCA_024139275.1 Backusella macrospora
TGGCCACTGTTAAAAAATAGAAGTAAACATATATAAAAGATAAACTTACGCAAAAGTTGAGTCAGTTTCTTCTGCACGTAGTTTCAAAGTTGTACGACCATAAAGTAAATCTCTTGGGTTGTTATTATTGTATTCTCCAAAAATAATAGCCCATGATTGCTTTGAGAATTCTTTTGTAGATTTT
This sequence comes from Backusella macrospora, assembly GCA_024139275.1. Taxonomy (NCBI): domain Eukaryota; kingdom Fungi; phylum Mucoromycota; class Mucoromycetes; order Mucorales; family Backusellaceae; genus Backusella; species Backusella macrospora. Next base: position 14,183 of record VCJA01004451.1, read on the forward strand.
CCACTTGTTTTTAAGCCAGCGCCCTGGAATTTGAAAACTTCCTGACTACTTATATAAGCAAATTCACTGACATGCACGTCTTTAAATTTTCCAAGCGGGTCTTTATTGAATTGATCAAGTTCAGTTGCATTGACGGACATAATGATTGTGGCTATTTCGTTTGAACGATTTAAACTAGTCATGAGTGCTGAAGTTTAAATTGCAACAGACAAAAAAAAAAAATGACAGTTAGTTTCTGTTTAATTATTTTTTTTCATCATCTTTTACTTGGATATATCGGGTTATAAGCTTGGGGAAGCTCAGGAATGCTATACACGGTTTGTGATCTATTGAAAAATTCATTTCCAGTGGAAATAACACCTTTACTGAGTTTTCGAGTGGTTGATTCAGGAACGTCGCCTTGTCCACCAGTCATAATGTATTTATAGGTGTCACCAAAAGGTGCTTTTCCAGTATATACATTTGGATGAACTGAACTTTTTTCGAGGTTTATTTTTTGTCCAGCAACAGAGACAGAAATACCTTGGTTTCCTGATGGAAAAGCAACAACAGAATATTGTACATCATCAGCTAGAATGCCATAGAATAGGACAGTTATAACGCCAGCTACAGTCAAATATCTCATTCTTATTTGATTAGAAAATAACTTTATTTAATTCTGATTAGAAAATATATATATGAAAAGAAGAAAAAAAAAGAGAGAAAAGAGAGAAAAAGAGATGATCAATAAAAATAAAAATAAAAAAACCCGGTTATATGAGATATTTAGATGTATCCACCGAGAATAAATAGGGTAGACAGTTAAACAGGGATAATAAAGGAAAGGAGTTTGCTAACATCTAAGAAAGACCTCTCGTGACCTCAATAAATGTGCATCTATCCAATAAAATCTGCAGACTTAGTTTCAAAGTATAACAGTGGTATACATACATAATTATTGAGACTACTTGTTTTTTATTTTATATACTGTGGTTTACCTATGAATAACATAAATTTCAGCTGAAATAGGATATCTATCATTTAAACCTGAGAGCGCCAATCGCTTCATTATTTGGATAATACATCACTTAAAGCATAGTTTTATTTGTCTAAACTAGCAATTTCGAGTTTCTAGATATTCCACATATTAAAACATAAACAAATTTACATATTCACAGAACAAAAAATCAGTGAGTTATGTCATGTATTCCTATCTATTAGTCCATCTTTTATTTATTTATTTGGATCATTAGCCTCTTAATATATGCTTCGGATGTTTCGGCAACTGAATTATATGATGGATATAGTTCTATTTTTTCTACAAATATGCCCAGTTAGAAAGTGCTTCAGTACCCCTTATATTGACTCTGCATTAAGATCAGTAATATTTACTAAAGAGAACAATTATGCTATAAAACACTAAAAATATATTATTTTTATATTAAAACTAAACCAAATAATGCAACACTTATTATATTCGCCTTTCTTTTACTTTTTATAAGAATAGTTTTTCATATTAATATTACAAGGCGCAAGTGCATTTGTATTCCTTTTTTTTCAAGAAGAGGAAGAACTCCTTTAAATGAAGTTCTTCATATCCAAGTGGTAATAATTTAAATATCTCGATCAGTTTTCTCAGGGCTTTTACATTGTACTTCTATTTAAATACCACAAGAAAAAAACATTTCGAGAGTAAGAAAAAATAATTATATGTAAGGGGCTAAATATATATAGATCCTTGTTTTTTTAGACAAAAAGACTATTTTTTTTTTTATTACTCTATTCTAATTTTACTATAATATGAGGACTTTCAAAGTAAAGGGTTCAAACTTAAAATTGAATTGAATGTGCTTTTATGACAAGTATTGTAAAAACTTTAACTTCAGACATTTTATATATTCAAACATATAATTTTATATAAAATGCTTACGTTATGTTTTAAAATGGGGTAAATGGCAAAATATAAGGATTTTATGATTTCGTCACATCACATATCAGACTTGAAATTGCCCTTGTAGTACTTTGATATCCGTTTTTCAAAGAAGAGCCTGGACTTTGAAGTGGTATGCTTCTACTTCATTATCACCTCACAAATAAATATATTTTGATTTAAAGAAAATACTGATACAATAGCATGAAAATACATATTCGTTTGGTTATTTTATTGCGTGATATGATACTAATTTTGCCACAAAGGGCTTATGATTGAGAAAGGTTACTTATCACGTGATACAATAACGTCACTGAAAAAAAACATTTCTTTTTCACTTGTCATTTTACTCACTTGGTTGATATTCTTGTTTAACTGTCTTCTTCTATTTGTACATAAATAATGTCTCAACAAACAATTGAACGCGAAGGCTATAATCGTCCTGATGTAGACATTGATGCTTTACCTTGTAATTTACTGATCTTTCTATATAAAAAGTTAAAATCTAAATTTATTAATTCTTCGCTTTTTCTTTTTAGATGTTGATCGCGAGCTTGACGATGAAAGTAAGTGTTCGAAGATATACCGCTTTAAATCCAGCTTTTATTTATGATTTTATTTTAGACATGAAAGCAACAGTAGAACGTTTAATCGAACAAGAAATGCGTCGCATGAGCCGAAAAGAAAGATCAAGCTTACCTACTCAAGTAGAGCTATTCCAGGACAATGAACTTTTGAGTCAGGAATGGCAGCGTATTAAAAACAAAGAGCCTTTAATTGCATTGGATACTGAGAGATATGAACTTAAAGGTCCAGATGATGAGGCAGATGTAGAAGCTTGGAAAGTAGCAGTAGATAATACAAAATCCCAACTCGAATCACAAGCAGGAAGGTATGCATTACAAGTAGATCAAATTATTTTCTTGTACACTGGGGCTAAAACGAGTGGTTTTATTATTTGCCTCATATAGTATGTTCAACTTGGAGTTGCTTTCGAAATATGGTGCAAATGCTTGGAGAGTACATAATTATCAAATGGAAAACCAATTGAAATATATTCAACAAAGCACAGAACAGCTCAAACGCCAAATATTAGAAGTAAACAAGGAAAGGAAGAATGATCAGACAGAAGCAGCAAAATCGCTTTCTTCTTTAGAAAACAAATGGTCAGATTTAATTGCTCAGAATTTACAAGTTGAAATTGCTTGTGCTGCTCTTGAAAGCGAAGTACAGGAATTGAGAAGATATAAGCAGTCAGTGCAGAGACAATAGCCAAATTATAAATAAATATATAAATAATTATATAAAAAGATGATGTATAATAAAGGGTGATATTACTTTATTGTGATATTTCATATATTTTGCACTATTTACATGTAAAACATTGTAGCTTTTATTTTATTTTGTAATTCAACCTGACAACAAATAAAGCGAGGTAAAAACTATTTTCATTGTAGTGATTATCATCTAATATCATTTCTGGCAATTGCTAAGCACCGATGAAAAACATTGTCTAATTTAAATATTTTATATTTATTATCTGAGTAATAGATAATATCAAATCATTCTTCTCGTTTGTCTTGGTTAGATAAAGCCAATTCAGCTAGTGTAATATGATCTGGGAGATTTCGCGATCTGCGCCAAACAATGAAATCTTCATATGTTGATACTCTGCCGCCACTACGATCGACAGTTTCTCGATAGATATTTAATGCTTTCTGAGACCTACGTTTATGATTAGAGAACCAATAAGTGATGTTTCGCGAAGGTAAGCCTGTTTTTTTTTGGATCTCTTTTCTTTGGGCCTTGGTCAGCTTTTCCTGAGTACTGTAGACTTCAAAAAACATAGATTTAAGGTAAAATGATGTTTGACTGTCATAAGATGTAATTGTCCTGGTATGTCCTCTATACTTTTCTACTAAATTGACCATTCTGCTGGGTGATATTTTGTTTTGAGAATTTTGAAAAGTATATTGAAATTCAGGACCCTTGCTCTCAGTTTCTTCTATATCTTCTGTCTCTTCTACTTAAATACCATAATCAATATAGAAAAGAAAAAGAAAAAGAAAAGGATAATGTTTACTTGGTTGCATATGAGGAAGTTCAGTATTATCAGGGCACTCTAATAAACAGGTATCTTTTTCAGATTCGACCATTGTTTTAGTTTCTTTTTAAATACAAAATATGCGAAAAAAGGCGAAGAAAAGAAAAATAATATATAATCGAATTTGAAAGGTAATTTTCTTTCTTTTATCCTTAATGAAAAGTGACTGATAAATTAAATGCATTCTGTTGTCAGTTATATAATAAAATCAATTCATCGTATGTACAACTCTCCTCTCTGTTAAAAGTAAGTAATAATACAAATCTAATGTGTTGCCTATTTCATATATTCTATTCGATTCTATCATTTGCCATAGTTTTTAGTAAAATATAAAATGCAATTAGAGGTGCCATAATTTGATGTCATCAGCTTAAGTTATCTGACCACATTTTTCTCCCATTCACGTCAGTTTAAGATTAATATGTGATGCGAGAAAGTCAATCACTCTGATTAGTTGAAAATCAACACATTATGCATCAGATGTATTATTCTCGATTGCTCTTTGGACCAATCAAAAAGTGCTCTTCTAAGATCTATAACTTTGCTTTCCCTTTAATATTACTGGAACGAAAGAGAAAGGGCATTGTTAAGTGGTAAATTATATCATATAAAACTCGCCTTTACATAATCAATGTAATGGATCAATATTTTTAAGGAGAATAGTGTAGACAGTGAACAAGGTTAATAAACGGGGTGGTGAGCACGAGATAGAGAGAAAGCTTGTGTAGACAATAAAATAGTAAGGTGATTTACCTGCAAAGCTTTAGAAAATCAATTCATCTTTGATATTTCATAAAAATAGCAATAACGAGAATATTAACAATAAAAACCTTGAGTAATATGTCCTAATTATTAGTATATGTACATAAATATATTAGCTTGTCTCAAAAATAATGTCCGAATTTTTAATTATTTCAAATGTTCAAAAATCAAGTTTAATGATTGAAACGATCACCATTCGAATCTATACACTTCTGCCAAAGTGATGGTAACTTGTTTATACGATGAGAAAAAAAAATCGTATCTTTAGAATGGATAAACTCGAGGAAGGCATTCTCGACCTCTTCTTTTGAGTTATATATCTTCTCCTTTAAAAAGTCATTAAACGTCCAAATAAATAGTAGTCACATGGAGAGAGGTCGGGAGAGTGTGGTCGATGTTGAAGGGCTTAGATATTTAACTCATTCAAACAATACCGTGTCTCATATAATATGTGTGGCTTTGAATTATTGTAAAGGAGTACTATTCCATGTCTGTTCACAACACTAGGTTTTTTTAATTGCAATTTTTTATATATCTCTCTAATCTCGTTACAGTATCTTGTAGAATTGATTATTTCACCTTGATTCAGGATATTATAATGAATCATTCTTCCGCAATACCAGCAGGCTGTTAGTTGAATTTTGCTTGAATGAAAATTCTGTTTTGGGCATTTATCTGGTCTGGAATCCCTATCTATTCATCGTCCTGATCTTCCTTTATTGTTAAATAAGAGCCATTTTTCACCACACGTTACAATTCGCTTCAAAAATGGATCTTTTTTATACCGAGTTAGTAAAGAAGTACAGATATCTAAACACCGCAGCTTGTGACTGTCATCAATCAAATAAGGTACCCATTGATCTAACTTTTTTACTTTTCCTATTTCCTCTAAATGCCTATAAACAGTGTCCTTACTAATTTCCATGCACGTTGAAATTTCACGTACAGTTTAGGTTATATCAGATTCGATTAACTCCTTCAATTCATCGTCATCAATTTCGGACGGTCTATTACGACCCTTCTAATCTTCAAATGATAGGTCTCCATCACGAAACTTTTTAAAACATCTCCTGACTTGTCGTTCGCTAATTATTCCCTCGCCTCATATATTTGTCATTTTTTTGGTTACTTCCACGACGTTTACACTACGTTTTAACTCATGTAGTAAAATATCTCGTAAAACTATTTTCTTTTCATTTACAATTTCGCTTATTATTCTTTATAAATAATCAATAAAGGAAAAAACACAAGACACAAAACACAAAAGAAGAAGAGACAATATACTTTCGAATGATGTATTATGCTTAAATATACAATCAATATTCATTACAAGAGGAACGTTCAAAAATAGTGTCTTTGAAATCGTTTTTTAAAAATTTACCTCCAAATCCAAGAGAGATTAAATTTACATCCATAACTAATGCCTCGTAAATTGTTTTTATAAAAAGATAAAATATACTGTATAATATTGCATAATAAATATAACTACCTTCTACAATCAAGCTATTGCAGAAGTATAGAACGAATGTAAGTGTATCCGTGATGAAATTATGCATAATATAATAGTGATATAGATATCACCTATCAAACTTAAAATTATAAACTTTCGCTCTAGGAATAATTCAGTATCTGCCTGTATGCATTTTTATATATATATTTTTATAAAAAAAAACATTTTTAATTTATTAAGCATCTCGTGCTAAACAAAAGTAAAATAAAGACTTAAGCATAAAAATTATAATAGGTGTACATAGTATATTAAATTAATTTCTTTTAAAAATGGAAATTGTTTTTGTTGACAAATATTTGTAAATATTGTTATTGTGGTTTATCAAAGTATAAGTTAGAGTTTAGTTTAGTAAAAGTTACTCTCAATTTCATAAAAGCGTTCTTTCGCTAGCAAATAAATTCAAGTGCTATCAGTTCTTCTGTAAAGAAGTAACAAGTGTTGGAATATGTAAGCTCAAAGAATATTTCTTCTAAATGTATTACTTTTACAAAAGTTAAAGCTCTATTTTCCAACAGATAGTTTAACTATTTCGAATAAAAGCTTAATAGTACACCGTATAATGTACAGGGTTATATTCTAGTATATTCACTGCAATATATTTATTATACCATTTAAATATATTAAGCATACAAAACAAAGAAGTGTTTCATATAATAAATCAATTAAAAGGAAATCAAAAAAAAAATAGATAAAAGTTTGTTTTCACTTGGAATAATGATATCAAGCAAAAATAAATACTATTATATGTTCTATATAAGAACCAACGAATCACTAAATCAGGTGGCAACATGTTCAGCTATGTTTATTATCTGCGTTAATACACGCACAGTTTGTGTAATAACACTGCTGATAATAAAATAAATAAAGACGTATAGGCCATATCGTACATAGAAAATAACCTTAAAACCAAAGTAAAATAATAGAAATAAACTTCATACTATAAATTACCCAATCAATGATTCAAAAGAACATCTATATAAGTTAAAATGTATACTAAAGAAAAGAAAAAAACATATCAGATGTATGGACCGTATTTTTTTTTAAAAAAAGGAGTTCGGATGCGTACACAGAAGATGTGATGTGAAGTATTTTCTTGCTGTATTTGAATTGCTTATGGTACAACCGCGACCTCTTTTTTTTTTTTTAGTTTTCCCCACTCCCTTTTTCACTATTTAAAGCCTTTCTATTGTTTTTAATATATGATACGGATTTACAGATGGATACTATTATAGAGTTATTTGACGAATACTTCTTTGACAATGTTTATGCCAATATATGGCCCGCTTACACTCATTCCTCTAATAACAGTTATTATGAAGTCGTTTCTTCTTGGCCACGTACAGATCCTTTGAGAATTTGCGTATCTCTCTATATTGTTACTTGCTTGTTTGCTTTTATTTTATATTTTTCAGCCGCAACAATTTCTTATTATTGTGTTTTCGATCATGATTATATGAAACACCCTAAATTCTTGAAGAACCAGGTTCGCATGGAAATAGAATGTGCAATGGGTGCTATTCCTTGGATGACAAGTACATATTATGAATTTAAAATTTAATATAATATCCGTTGGGATTACTAATTCAGTCTAAATTGCCTTACTCTATCCATTATAGTTATGACTCTACCTTTCTTTGTTGGAGAGATTTTAGGTCAATCCATGTTATATGATGGAATGCCTCAGACTCCTTATGACTGGATCTACTTGCTTGGATCTATCCCTACCTTTTTGCTATTTACAGACTGCGGTATTTATTGGCTACATCGCTGGATGCATCATCCTGCTGTATATCAATACCTTCACAAACTTCACCACAAATGGATTATTCCCACTCCTTTTTCTTCGTATGCTTTTAATCCTTGTGACGGATTCTTGCAATCTCTTCCTTATCATGTCTATGTTTATATGATTCCTATGCATAAGTATCTTTATCTTGGCATATTTTCGTTTGTTACTATTTGGACTATAATGATTCATGATGGTAAGATACTATATAGATATTTTTATAAACATAGAATAGATGAACTGACAATGAGACTATATTTATTGTATATAGGTGAGTTTATTTCTCATTCAGAAATCATTAATACCAGTGCACACCATTTTATACATCACGTTTATTTCAATTATAACTATGGTCAGTACTTCACTCTCTGGGATCGAATTGGCAACTCTCATCGCCGACCCACGGATGAACAATATGTCAAACAAAAGAGAAACGACCATAAAATTATGGCGCGTCAAGCTCAAGATGCTGAGAGAATTGAAGCAGATGTCTTGTCTTTGAAGTCAAAGCATGAATAGCTTTCCTTTTTTTTTTTTTGTAACTAAGAATATTAAATGAAGCTTATAGATATATAAATAGATATAAGTGATACTTATTTGTTACTTGTTTTTTTGTTTTTTCTTTGTTGAAAATATATTTCCTCATGTTTATCAAATAATGATACCCTAATTTTACTTAGTATTTTTGCTCATAATATTGGATATATCTTATTTTATCAGTGATATTTCTTACTTATATACTTCGTCATATTTTATAAGTACTCATTGATATGTTTTTAATAATATAAAAAAGTGTATGCATGTGTTGTCCATTAGGTAATGAAATAGCTTTTCCCATTGCCTTCTCATTATATATTATTTACGAGCTTTTAATATAAGGTACTGAAATGAAACTCCCTATTAATTTGCACTATGGGAATTTTCTCCAATTCCATGGCATTTCCAGTATACTTTTTTTCATGTAGGACTGTTTTTAAAATAAAAATGACTTAATAAAAAAAAATTGTTGTTCTTTTACTTTTGCGTTTACTCATTGTATTTTGTTTTCTTGCAATGGCTTTTTACTTGTGTTAATTGCGGATTAGCAATGATAAAAAAAAAGTAGGCATTCAAAACTCTTGTACTTGCGTACCTGTTTAGGAAGACGTAGATCTAGTCGTAGTCGAAAGGTAATTAAAATAAAAAATAAAAATATTCAGTTGTAGATTTTAGAGTTGAACTTTTATTCACCTATCTTTATCATTCTTTTTATCCTTTTTTTTTTAGAATCTGATAAGAAGAGCGGATGTAGCTGATGTTCAACTATCAGAACAAATTGAGTCTGATTTTATGCTCCAAACAGAGGAGTCGTTATATAATATATAGTTTTCATGTTTTTTGCATGCCAGTTTATTTTTATATGTAGACAACGACCTGGTGCATCTAGTATTCCAAGATTTATGCTATTAAAAGAAGTGTTTCTTCAAGTAAGTTCTCATGTCCAACAATATTTATCATTTTTCATAGTTCAACGATGCTTATACTTATATATTATTTATAGGAAAAGATGGTTCATCTTCTTTAGCAAGTAACAAAAAAGGTATATATGAGCATTTACGTTCGTAAATTATAAATATATATCTCTAACGCGTTTTTTTCTAAATAAAGGTAATAAAAAGAAAACCACAGCATGACTTTCTTCTCGTCAAACAGGTATATACCATACTATGATATTTATTTATGTGTTTTTATTAATCAAGTATATCTGTATTGTAGACGGAATAGAAAAGTCTGGTAAAAAAAAAATTGGTATTAAACCCAGTGACACTTCTACTGGAGAATCTACCAGAAAAAGAAGAAGGGTCGTAGAATCTAATAAAGACTAGATTGTTCACATTATTTTGTTCAATAAAGCATTAATAAAGAATAATGAAGTATTTAATGAGCGTGTGGTTGTGCTGTGGTAGTAATAAAGTAGTAGTAGCAAGGCGGTAATATAGTAGAGCTATAGGAGGAAAG
>VCJA01004468.1:5490-19678 GCA_024139275.1 Backusella macrospora
AAAAAGATAGATAAAAACAATAAATAAACGCTCAGTGTTTTCTCCATACGGGTGACTACCTTAATCGAAATTGAGCATGAGGGTTATTTCTATATTGGGATACTACTTGTACAAGGCCATTTGTATTCATGATGTATACCATCGTCCGGAGAGTATTGCCGCTTGTCATTGAAACATATATCACAGTATAGTCATTTCATTGGAAAAATTAAACGTAAATGTCTGATCGATATAGCAATCCAACTACACATGGAGTAAACCCGACAGATTTTTCATATAAAAAAGAAACAAAGCCTATCATTCTATGGACTGTGATTAAAATCCAAACATAATAAATTCCAATTTAAATGTTAGATACAGTTTATTTGACTAAACAGATCATATTTTATAACTTATGACACTTGTCGCGCCATAAAAGTTATTAAGAAGCTTGAGTAAAAAAGACTTTGAATCCTGGTATGCTTTTCTAGTTTAAGGAATGAAGCTTGATGATTTCATTTTATGCTTATTTTTTTATTTCCAGAAAAGAAAAAAATTAATAGTAAATAAGTTGCATACACAGTATTCACATAAATGACTTAACTTCATTTCACTGATAAGTACCGAGCATGTATTAGAATAGTTAAAAATAATTTTGATCGCTTTTCTTTTTATTAAGATTACACAGCTTAGTCGTATCATAAATAACGAACGTAATTCTCATAGAAGTAATCATTACTTAATTTAAATAAAAGCCTAGAAAATAGAAGAAATATTCATAATGTAATTAGATACTTAAATATAATCAGTATCCAACACACTTTATATATTATATGTATATTCAAAATTGGTATGCCCATTTTCTATGGTAATAAATATAACAGGTAAGTAAGAAAAAAAATATCTTACTTTGTCTTCGGCTATTTATTTTTTCTACTGGCAACTAGAATTTAGAGTTCTAAGTAAAGGATATAGAAATTATTTTACACAAACTTTGGTTTAATAGTAGTAATATGCACCTTAATGATTCATTGAAAAATCTAGTTTCCGATACTAAGCTATTTACAGTTTCTAATGTAGAAATATCTGCAACTGCTAAGCAAATAATTTCTATAGTAAAGTAAATACTTGAAGCTAATCATTTTTCAAGACAGGAATTAATTGATATTAATATTTGGAACTGCTACTAGTTTTAATTTACTGCTGATTGATAAGTTACATGAGTGTATTTACGCTATTTAGTTATATGCTTGAAATCGAGAGGTATTTTTTTATGAACTCTTGATATGTAAAACATTGATATGGACAATGTTTTTGAGATGCCTTTTTATTTTTTTTTTAAATACCTTACTTCATTACTAGGAAAGATAAAGTTTTTCGACCTAATATGACATAAATTAGTAACAAAATTGTATATGTTTTTACTACAAGTTGTTTATGTCTCTAGAGCTTGGAAATCAAAGTACACAGCCTCTGCTGTATGCAACTGAAGCTATTCTTACTGGTACAGTTGATTTTGAATATTATGAAGGAATAGAAAAAGTAGGACTCATATAGCTTTGCTGAGCATTTACGTTCCAATCCCAAGCGATAATAGCATTATCAAGCTATTTGGCCTCTACATTGTCGAGTTCATTGTTTTCTTGGTATTTACCGTATCTACTGTATCCGCGACCAATAACAGAACCACCAGTACTAATAGATTCACTAGTACCAACAACAATGGATTCACTAGCTGGTTGAACGCCAACATTATAACCGTAGTTACAAGGAGGTATACTAGCATTGTAATTATAAGTACCAGTATTTGTTCCAGCACCAACAAAGCCGCTAGTACCAGCACTCACACCAGAGCTACTATAGCTTTTGTAATGATTAAATCCAATACTATTACCAATATAATCAAGACTAATACTGAGAGAGAGGTCTCTTTGTAATTTTTCAGGAGAATCAATATCATTTTCAACTAAGAATAACTCTTCAAATCGGTGACCTATATTTTTTACATTACATGGTTCTTCACTAGCTTTTTCAGACACAAAGCCTAAAAGATCAAATTCTTCTTCAACGAAGACAGTATGTGCCAACAATATTGTAGCTAAAATGGCAAGAAAGAAATATAGTATTGTATTTTTGATTTTATTCCTATCTGTTAACAGAATATAATAACTCGTTTTATCCAAGAACGCTAACGTTATTGTGAGCCTTAAAAATGTTTCTTCAAATATACATACCATAATACAAATGACTTAACATAAATCGTCATTTGAATGGTACTCCTGACAGTATTCAGTATACACGAGTAAGACCAGTATTCTATTTGAATAATTAATAATGATAAAATATTTATTGAGGGGTCTGTGATATTTTGGGGACTTTACTCGACAATAATAACAATAATGGTAATAATAATAAATAACAGAATGAGTCTCGTATTAAACTCTTTTATTAAAGTGGAGAGAGAGAGAGCCCATAATCAATATATCCGATTATCAAATAAATAGTAAAACTGAGTTATAAGTACTACATGTAGTACAATGTAACTTGATCGGAGAAGAGCAGTTCAAGTAACCAAAATATGGTAAATACCACAGGGTCTCTCCTGTGTTTATTTCAGCACTTTCTTCTTCAGTCAAAAATTACATGGTGCCATTCATCAACAATTCTTCAATTCGACACAGCTGTTTAACATTTAACCCCCCCATTAAATATTGGAAAAATATTGGTAGATGGCCAATTTCTTTTACGATTCATCTGGTTTAGCCTTGTACATGAAGGACGTGCGCCTAAATTGAATTAAGATCAAAGCTATTCATTTTATTCTTAAAGTACTTACCATTAGTGCTATTTTCCCTAAATATCGAATTGAGTTTCTAAGCTCTTTTCTTGCACTCTTTCCGGGCGAGAGATATGAGAGCGGGTCTCAGACGAAGGAAAATATGAACAAGAAGGAGCAAGAGGAGGAGCAGGAGAAAAAATAGAGGAACAATGGGAGTATTTAAAAAAGAACGAGTAAGCGTAAAGAAAGAAGAAGCAATGGCTATTAAAAAAAAATCATTAGAATTATTCTCCAAAATTTTATTCAGGTAAAAACCTTTTCTATTATTTTCAAATATCATCTCTTGGAGGCGTTTGACGAGATCAATAAGTTAGCCCAAGAAATTATTAAAAGCTTTAATTGTTTCACATGCTCTATCTAAATAAAATATAACACTCTAGAAAACTGCCCGGACTTGTCTGGACTTTACTTGATAAATTGCTTTTACTTTGAAAAAACATGGTCTATCACTGACTCATTTTTAAGCTCAGTAAAAAAATCCGGGTAACCGCGATTAACCACGAGTGATTTTCTAGAGTGTAATTAGAACCACACACATACATATATATATATATATATATATATAAAGAAGTAGTAAATGAATAAATACCTGGATTACATAGGGAAAAGCTATTGATCTCAGCAATATCGGTGTCAGGAATACCTACAATAAATATAAGGGTATTGTGGTTCCCATACATCGCTTCAATGTTTTTTTTTAAAAAAAAGATATGTTGTTTGAACATAACTAGCCTAGCAGCTTTTCTCGAGACAGATTCCTTTGACATATTATAAAGTGTTTTTTTTGGTTTAGATATGAAAAATAAACACATTTAATTAATTATTTATACGCCTTGTAAAGTGATTTGGACTATTAAAGATAGTTTGTCATTTGTATTTACAATCGGTATTAAATGTTAGTTCTTATTCTTAGGCGTTGTTGTTGTTGCCGATGGTAAAATACCGGGATACCTCATCTATACATTATAACACTATGGTTATCTCCATTTGATATCAATGAAGGACAATTTATTCAGAAGGGGTAAATACAGATTGAAAACGCGTGAGAACTGGCAAAATGGTTTTCTTTTCTAGCCAACGGAGTGATATTTTAGCTAGTCATATAATTATTCTACAAATGAAAACCAACATTTTAAACCTAATTCTACTTTTTTTTTGTATATTTAAGAAAGAATAGTTTCATTTTTTGACTAACAAGCAAAGACTAAAAATATAAATTAAAAAAGCTGCAGGATTTTAATCTGATTTATCAACCGATGACGTATAAATATTCGATTCTTAAAAAGGAAGGAATTGGGATGCAATTCTTACACAAAAATCCCAATTGGAAGTCACCACCACTTGCTGTTTTTAGTTTCGTATCCAAACATCTCAAACCAATATATAACCAGCTTAAACAAAAGTAGTAGAGGTGACGCAATTAAAACACAAAACAAAATCAAAAACTCTAAACAACAAATGCTTTTATATAATTGTAGAACTTTGGAAAAGTTGACAAGTACATGAAAGAAAAGAGAAAACAATCCCCGTTGCTTCGGTTAAAGAAGAGCGGGGAAACAGAAGTACTCATGTGAGCGGTAAAAAGTTTACTGAGCGATTGACTAATTAATATTGATTGGTCTGGAATTATAAAATGTGGGGTTCTATCTTCTTAGCATTGAACTCAAAAACTAAAAGTACCTCGTGTAACCAACGTATATTTATAAATAAGAGGTGTTTTTTCTTCATTTTCATAAAAACGTTTTAACGCCTTTTTTTTTTCACTTCGCGGGCGATGGTTTCTACAGAATCAAGAAAAAGAAAACAGCAAGACTTTTGCGATAAAAATATCTTATCTTTGCCCACTACTTCATCCTGGTCTGAGTTTATTTATTCAAGTCCATCATCCCCTTCAGTTAATAACAATAACATACATACAGCAATGGATAACACACACACTTTGAACTTGGACTCTCTTTTCGATCATCAGCTTATTGCTAATCCTCAGTCAGGCTCAAATTCGCGTCGTCATTCAGTTGCCGTAGGTGAAATTGAATATCACTCTTTTGATTTTTTAAAACAAGATATGAATATTTCGCCAGCAGCATACTGGGATACTCAGCTTCAGTCTTTATACAATGACGATCAAACCTTAAATGAAAAACACACTCAAAAGCGGACAATGTCATTAAGAATGGATGATTCTCATTATCCGCTTTCATTCTCGCATACAGCAACCGATCCTTTATTTTTTCAATCCAGCAGTTTCGAAGAATTGATGAAAGAAAATCAAACCGAGACTCTTTCTGCAGGCGCATCCGTGACCACTGGTAGTAATAACTGTGGTGTAGCTACTATAGCTTCTGGAGCATCTTACAATGATCTGGGTGAGTTATTGTCTCATCAAGAGGGCATCTCCAAATTAGCTTCAGAAGAACTTAGTCTGAACAATGTAGATACTGTTCTTGCACCTTCATCAATCGCAAATCAAATCAATACAATCGCTGATTGGTTTCTTGAAGGCCAGGAAATAAACAAGGCCCAAGAGCAAGTTCATAAAAAACAAAAAATGATACACAATAATAATGAATCTGCTTCGCCTGTATCTCCTGAACAAATATCTGGCTCCTCTCTATGTTCATTATCACCTTCTCCTCCAATTACCCCTATTCAGCCGGTCTCTGTAGAGTTTAATTCTCATTCTTTTCTTCAAAATCAGATGAGTCACGATGATATTGAAAAATGGGACATTGATGGTTTAATTAATAACACTAATAATATTGATGATAAGCCTAATGTAATGGCTACTCGTATCCTACAAGGAAATAATAATACAGCTTCATTGAAGCCGTTAATACAAGATTATATTATACGCCGTAATAACCAAGAACGCTCACTACCTGTTATAGGCGAGAGAACTGTCATGGTTCTTACAAGCAAAGTTGCGCAGAAGAGTTATGGAACGGAAAAAAGGTAAATATTTATGCTTAGTTCTAATATTTATAATCTTTAAAATTTTCTAATATAATACCTTGACAACCTTATAATTTTAATTGTAATCGTTGTGTATATATTTTTAATAAAAAATCAGATTCCTATGCCCTCCTCCAACTACAGTACTAAAGGGAGCAAACTGGTGGACGGATAGTTTGGATAAATCTAATTTGACCGATCAAAAGAAAGTAAACAACTTCTTTCCCTCGCCACCTAATGTTTTAAGTACACCTAAACTCACCATTCATATTTCTGGTGAATCGATTACGCAACAAGGTACATTAGAATGGCAGTCGTCTTCCGGTGCAACTATTGATAATACTTCAATGATTACCATGTCTAATAGCTCATCACCTATCTCTGGAAAGAGTGTCTCCAAGCAATTGTATATCAATGACGCAGACGAGAAAAGAAAACGTGTTGAAGTACTAGCAAAGATTCAGCTAGGCAACGGTCTTCAACTTGGTACTTTTCCTAGTAAAGGTATTAAAGTCATTAGTAAGCCTAGTAAAAAAAGACAGAGTGTCAAGAATATGGAATGTAAGACACTATCTATAACATAAACATATAAGATGAATAAATATAAATATATGTATACGTATAGAATCCATTGACTTATATCGAATCTTCTTTTATAGTGTGCATTCATCATGGTACAAACATATCTCTATTCAATCGTATTCGCTCTCAAACAGTTTCCACAAAGTATTTAGGTGTATCCAATGGCACTCAGCCTGCTTCTTATAATGGTCAACAACAATCTAGTGAAACTAACAGCACAAACGCCACTTGTTTTGTTGCAAGAACAGGTTCCTGGGACCCATTTGTAATTTGGCTAGTAGATACTACACACTCACCAGACACAACTAGCATACCTCGCTCCAATCAACGTCATCCTAGCAATCCAGATTTTCCTCCTCCACCTGCCATTGCTATGCAAACGCCATCGTTAACACACCAACCAGTAGCTGTTCATTATAATCAGCCTGTTGTTCTTCAATGTGTCACCACTGGTCTTGTCAGCCCAGTCATGGTGATCCGAAAAGTGGATAAAGGAAGCATGGTGCTAGGTGGTAACAAGACTGATGATTTGGCAGAAAAAACTGGTGGTGAATGTGGTGATGAGGCTCTTGGAGATCCCGTATCACAGCTTCATAAGGTTGCTTTTCAAATTGTACAAAACCCAATGACTTTCCATCAAAATAAAAATAAACCCAATACCGATAACCGCTGTTCAAAATGGAAACTTCCTCAATCTTGTAATCCAGTTACATATTTGGCATGCCTAAATGACGTTGTTGGTATGCACAAAACCACATCAACCCGCCATCTTATAAGCACGTGTGAGCCAGCTGTTGCAAAAACAACAACAAACGAACAACAAAATACATGGTCAGAGTTACTACAAAAGTCAAAAATCAACAGCAGTAACACTTTGGCTGGCTCTATATTTTCTGACGAAAGCACTGAAAATAAAAGACTCGGTGATACCAAGTCAAACAACCGTATGTGTGCTATTAGTAATGAGTCAAAAGTAGTAGCTGGACGTCGAAATAGTTTATTAGATGGTAATAGACGTGGTAGCACTGTTGGTGATTTTTCTGGATTAGAAGGTGCTTGTTGGACCGAAGATGTGTCAGACGCTGCTGTCTGGACGATTGTAGGAACAGACTGTGCAAGCTATACTTTTTGGACACCTTCTGATGCTCCTGATCAAAGCGGTTTTAATAAGTTATTTAGTTCACAAATTAACACAACTTTGTCAAACACGTCAGCACCTATTACCCCTTTTCCACTTATTAGCTCTCAAACGCTACCAAGCGCTAAATTAGCCACTACTGACAGCTCTGTTATCTCACTGACCTTGTCGGGAGAGAATTTGACACGCGACCTAATGGTTTGGTTCGGCGATATCATATCTCCTCGGACCGAATACAAATCCAGAGATTCGATTACCTGCACCATTCCTAGTGCACAAGAACTTATGAATAGCCCTACAGTACATGTTGGAGATGATGGATTAAAACGAAAGATACCTTTGCTATTGGTGCGTGGAGATGGTGTGGTATACAGAACGAATCAGTTTTATGGATTTTAAGAACAAAAATAATCAACAAAAAACTGCTAAAAATAAAAGTATAAACTATAACAAAACACACACACACACACACACACACACCCGCATGCTTGTATCTATGAACTTTATTTCCCCATATTTCCCCCTTATGTATCATCATTTGTTATATAGTACCCTTTGTAATCAAATTTATGTAAAAAATATAATATAATTAAAAATATGACTTTTTTAAAGCACATGCATTGTTCTGCTGATCATTGTTTCTTACTTTTTTCCAATAATAATTATAATGTGGGGTAATATTCTATGTCGTACATCAAACAAGTTTCAATGTGTATTTAAGGAACAGATTTAACCCAAATTATGTCAGGGACATAGCTAAATTAAAGGTCAGTTTTTGTACTCTCCGATTAATGTAACATGAAATAGTTTTTGTTTATTGGTACGCTCACTTGATTTATCTGTAAATAGTAATTTATTTTTCAGTTCAAGAAGCACAAAAAGTCTTTGCGTAATATTTTAGTTTAAACTGCTTAAACAACAATAACAAATAGAAAAAATATAAAGTGTAAGAATCATTTGAAATATATTAATATAATAATAATAATAATAATCAAGCGTTTTTTTTTTTAAATATATAATTAATAGTCTGCTTCGAGAACGAGTACATTTAAAAAGGGTATCTACATATAATATACGTTATCTATATCTTTCCATGTTACAGTTACTTGTGCTACAATTATTTTAGACAATTGATAAAGGTTTAACTAAATAAATACAATGATAATAATAATAATTTAGAAAAAATTATAAGGTCTTGAAGATCCCGTATTTTCGACGGTCCTTGCATCCTTGGG
Organism: Backusella macrospora; assembly: GCA_024139275.1. Lineage (NCBI taxonomy): Eukaryota > Fungi > Mucoromycota > Mucoromycetes > Mucorales > Backusellaceae > Backusella > Backusella macrospora. The sequence continues at coordinate 14,216 of VCJA01004468.1, forward strand.
CGCGTTTGTATGATTGCTACTTGAGAAGTCACGTCTTGGATTGCTATTGGGTATTTGCGGTAAATCATTTGATTGATTGTTTAGTATAGGCGACAACGGTGACTTTATTTTTGTAGATGGTCTAGGAGGATATAAACCGTTGTTTTTAAACAAGGGAGCATGAAGCGTGCCAACGGTCGTTGTTGATTCCCGACCACTTTCTGGAAGCGGAGAAGTCGATAGGCTATTACTACTACTAGCCAGTTGCTGATCTTGACTGATGGGATAGGAAGGATGATTCACTTGAATGGCCTGTAATTGGCTGCTTTGATCAATGTTACGCAACGAGTTTTTATTTTCATGGTCAGGACTAGAAGAAGTATTTTTGCTGTAAAGTTTTTCAGGCAAGGGAGAGCGATTATGCTGGCTCTGAATAATATCATCTCTATTTACAGAATCTTGCGCCAGGACCATCGCTCCCAGAGAATAGGATTCTTTCATTTGAGTAAACATGTGTGCTAAAAAGTTATATTTTGAAAGTCTTGCGCTTGTTTTTCCATCTTGTTGTTCGCTTTGCTTCATTACATCTGTATACATAATAACAGGTGGTATAATTTTATTATCATTTTTATCATCATCATTGCTTGAACGGTACATATCTACTGGAGATATATTATATGTTTTTACAATTTCATCTTCTAAAATAGGTATTGTTAGTTACATCTGCTATATAACAAAAAGTATTACTGTTTTGGTTTACCCCTTGTATTTTTGTGAGATTCAATAGGTCTCAAAGAGGATGTATTGAAATCAAAACTACCCTCTCTTTGTCTCTTTCTTCGATAAAAGAAACAAATAAGAAATGATATAATAATCAAAAGGACACCTGCTGATACCGAGACTCCAATAATGATAGTATTCTTTTTATGGTTATCATCTGATATATTATTAGATTGAGTTTGTGGCAATCCAGAAGCTGTTGAACTCTGACTTCCTATATATCATATATCTGTATTAGAATGAAAGAATGAAAGAATGAAAGAAAAAGGTGTTTACCGAGACTTGTTTTACTGCATGAACTTCCACATCCAGAAATAAAGACAAATGTTTGTGAAGTGCTTGATATTGGAGTAAAGTTATATAAACCAGGTGAATCAGTCATAGTCAAGTCAGGTGTAGTTGTAGCTGTAGCTGTGATTGTAGATACAATATCACTATCTACTTTTTGGGTGTCAGATTAAATGACATAAAATCTATACATATATTTGCCTCACTTACAAGTGGTAGTTTCGCTTGGAGTAATTGTTGGACCAATGAGTTGCGCTAACCTTAAAGTTTAGCTTATTGTAAGAACAAAAAATAATAATCTTACCATTTGTAAATTGCAAAAGTATTGCAATGAGAATAATTAGACGAGTCATTTAGACTGTTTATTATCAGCGTAATTATTAAGTATTATTATTTAGTATTAAATTGAATATAGGATAGTGTGATTTGTTATTTACAAAGATAAAATAATTGTAGCTTGAAGAAATGAAGAGGGAAAAAGGTATTATCAATGCTCCAAAGTTACAGGCTAATACTGTTTTGTATTACATTATAAAACACTTATTGATGTACAAGCAATTCATTTCGCATTGCACAAAGAACAATTACTTCTATTATTTTTCTTTTTTATTAAAAATATTGGGTCGATTTTTACTTGATGATGTTGGGTCAAGGTCTTAGACCTGAGCCATCTGGCCAATTTCAGTTTAGCCAATTAAAATCAAAAATTTCTCTTTGGATTTGGGTGAACTCGTTTAAAAATGAATGAATGCACTATCGAGTCAAAGCTTTCTATAGCTAACAACAATTCAAACTTGTTTTTCGCAAGCAGAACGAAATTTACATGATGAACAAATTTTTCGATGAATACCATTCTATTTTTTTTTTTACAATTAAAACGATATTAAATCTGACTTTTAAAAAACCAAGCCCAAGAACCGATGATATTAAGCACAAATAACAAATGATCTGCTCTCTCTCTCATTGAAAAACGGTTTAAGCAATGGTATGTTGAGACTATGTCCTTTTCGTTTTATATACGGGGTTTCTTTCTATGAATGGATGAATGGATGGATGAATGTATAAATGGATGAAAGATGAATAGTTAGATGGATGGATACAGATACATTTTTTTTCCTATTCAAAAAAATAATGAAATATGGATGAAAGGGGAATTAAACAATGTCATATATATATATATATATTAAAAATGCGTACACGTCTTAATAGGTCAACATTCCCAAGACCCGTAACACCTTCTGCAAGGGCCATAAGTGCAGAAAGCACACACCCCACAAGGTTACCCAGTACAAGTCTGGTAAGGCCTCTTTGTTCGCTCAGGGTAAGAGACGTTACGACCGTAAGCAATCCGGTTATGGTGGTCAGACTAAGCCTGTTTTCCACAAGAAAGCTAAGACCACTAAGAAGATCGTCCTTCGTCTTGAATGCACCGGTAAAGATTTTTTTAAGTTTTATGTAAAATTATGAGAATTTAGAGATTAATCAATTTTATTTCTCGTGTTTAGCCTGCAAGTACAAGATGCAACTCGCTATCAAGAGATGCAAGCACTTCGAATTGGGTGGTGACAAGAAGACCAAGGGTGCTGCTCTTGTTTTCTAAACTTAATACGTTGTTTTTATTTCACTCGATTATTCTTTCTTTGATAATAAATGAAATATAGAACTATATTTGATTTTGTTTTGGTTTCGATTTGAAAAGTCTTTATGATTATGTTCATCATTATTAGAAGACGAACATGATGATTTTGGAATATATATATACCTTGGAGCGCAAAAGAAATATTGGTTCTATTTAAGAATATTGTTTCCAAAATATATATACGTGTATATATTTACCATCATTTATGGTTTAAAGAAGCAACGAAGCACATAGTCGATGATATGCATTTAAGTTTTAATCTTGTTTATATCTGTAAGAGACAGATTAACATCACTATTAATGGATAGAGTCGAAGTAAAAGAGGAGTTTCATAGTAGAAACAAGAAGTATATTCACCAGTTAGCATATAAGAAGGGTTTAGTTATAAGAGCAGGATAGAGAACTCAAGTCAGTCGCTGAAGTAGTATTTCAAAAAAACAAGCTTCTGTAAATTGTTTCTAACACCAAAAGAGTGGTACATAAAAAAAACAGTTGGAAGAAAAGCTCAATTATTCTAGTGTGAAAAATTGGTTTTCTCACAAGAAACGGAATGAAAATCGTTGGTGTGAGAAGAATGATATTACAGCAATCAGTTTCTCTTAAATATATGCAAAATGGTATCGTTTTTTTTTGCTTTTTATTGGAATAAAAAACCACTGCACGCCCAAGGTTTTTTTCTGGCTTTTAACTGTGTTTTTTGTCATTATACAAAAAAGGGTTGACTCTTGTCTCTCCTACCATAATTAGAAAAATCATTTAGGATTTAGGATATATTTGAAATTTTTTATCTATGCAAGGGAATTATTTATATCTTTCTCTTGGATAAATGTAGTCCGGGTTTTAAGTCTGGCACCTTTTTCTCATACTGACAACTAAGAGCATCCCTAACGGGGTAGTATAGATCGGTTGGTTTATCTTTATTTTGATCTAGATACGACATTGCATTCAAATACTTTATAGTGATTTCAAGCTTGATTCTCTTTATTTCTCTTTATTTTCAATCTTCTCTCTCTATTCATCTCCATTATTGTAATCCCTTTCCTTTATTATCCATGTTTTTATTTTATTTTTGCAGTATCAAATTAATAAAGTCTTCACTCTACATACAAAAAAAAACTTTATAGTGGCTTCTGAATTCTAACCCAAATCATCCACCTCCCAACAACCTGCTACTACTGCTAGTAGAATTACTTGGACTCTCCATATTAAAGATGTTAAAAATAAAGTAAGAGGAAGAAAAAACATGTTTCATCGTTTTTCTGAAATGTGTGTTTATTGACTCGTAGAATTACACAGATTTTGTTAGTAGATCATAGATTACTGATTCCATTAAGGGTACCCATAAATTATTGATTCGTAGGCCGAATTTTTTTTGTAAAATTACTGATCCAGGTTACTGATTCCGTTAGGGATGCTCTAAGTTCTCAGCAAACTCTGGTGCTATATCCTCCCAAATTTCATGAAGAACCTCCTTCAATATTTTCGTGTTTTTGATACTAGTTTTTCGGTCATGAAATCAACGAGCCAAACCACTCCAAATATGCTCTATTGGATTTAGATCCGGGCCCTGGACAGATCGATTTTTCAAAACACTACATGAGTTACTCGCCTTCTACCACTTCGCATATCCACCTGTGTAATAAGGTGCGTTGTCTTCCTGGAATATGGGCTTCCTAACTCTATATTGTGGTAAGTTATTGTATCAGGGGATAAAATTATGTGCCAATCAAGTGACATACGCATCTTAATTCATATTACCGTCAATAAAGACTAATGGGCCATAGTCATCAGCCCAAAAACAAGACCAAACCATCACACCACCCCTACCAAACTTAACAGTTCTTAAGAGGTGGAAACTCTCATAGTGTTCGCCTTGTTTCTTCAAAAAGTTTAGCTTGACATCATTGCTTAATACGCGGAATCTTGATTAATCGGACCAGATTACCTCGCTCCACTGCTCATCAGTTCATTTGACGTGCATTTTGACCCATTCAAGTCTTCTCTTTTTTTTTTGTGCTTCAGAAAGATTGGGTTAATTTCAGGGGGATGATATTTGAAGCTCAACTGCTTGATCTATGCCTTCACAGTTAAGCGATTAACATCCTTATTCATTAAGCGGAGTCCCTCTCTGATAGTCTCTGTGGTATTTTACACATATATTATGATAAATATATAAAGAGAAGAAGTGTAAAGAACAAATATAAAATAATAATACACCCAAACTTAAAATAAGTTCGGAGAAGTAAAACTAAGATGAATGCATACAAGTTAAAAATTACCACCAAAATAAGATATATCTATCACATATATATTGAATATCAATATACAATAAGCAATCAAATAAAATAGATTAATATCTAGGTAATAAAACAATAATACTAAATAGAGAATATAATATCATAATGAGTCTCATCTAAGCTTAGCTAACTTATATGAGAACCTAGAGAAGTTCATTAGATATAATATAATATTAAATACTATTGTGAGAAACATTAGGACATGAAGGGCCTGATGTAGAATTAGTTCATGGACGTTATACATAAAGGAATATAGAAGGATGTTCTAACTCAAAAACCATATTAGTTGGGGAGAGTCCACACCAACAATAGGGTGATAAAATAACCTACCATGAAGAGTATTTTATCGATTATATGCATCATTATCAGATTAATATATACTCTGGTTTCTAATTAAATATAAGATGACACCTGTTATTAAATATTGGAAAACATAAGTTGACAAATACACATATAAATTAATCATCAGATTAATTTATT
>VCJA01004468.1:21195-36646 GCA_024139275.1 Backusella macrospora
ACTTTTTGGTACCCAAAGAACTCGAAAAAAAAGCAAGTGATACATGTCTACTTCAAGAAAAGCTACGTGGTTTACTTGAACTATCCATTGATATTCCAAAACCGGCAAATACTTCTTTAGCCTCTCTGTCTCGAACAACCTATATTACAAATATGAAAAACATGAAAAATTATCAATCATCTTCTAAAAAAGGTAGTCCAGATTCTTCTTAAGGTCCATCTTGCCCCTATACGAGAAAAAATATATCAAGATTATATCGCTGATTTGGAAAAGAGGAAGAGCGAAGGGTCTTGTAATCATCCTCAAAGTGATAGCAACATTCCAACATTTGATAAAATGGATATCGGAAGTCTCTCTAGAAATGCACAAAGATATATAAGACGTTCTGAAGAAAAAAAGAAGAAAAATTATAGAGATAAAAGCGTGACCAAATATGACAAACGGGGTATAAGAGATAATAAAAGCGAGAAACGAATCGAGGGATTCAAGAAGAAGATAAAAGAAGTAAAAGTAAGTAGTAATGAAAAAGCTTAACTTTTCATATATCACTAATAACATATTATATATATATATATGTACATATACGTGCGTGTGTGTGTATAGGATAAAAAAAACGTTTAAAAGAAAGTAAGGAAGATACAGTTGTAGAAACATTATTTAACGAAGCAACGGTAGACACTGGAGAAGAAGACAGCGAGGAAGAAATGGAAGAGATCTTTCAAAATGGGGACATCAGTAGCCGTAGATTAGGTATTCTAAAGGCTGTTATTTTGAAGCTACTGTTCAATTTTCATAGTGCAATTATCACTGAAGATGGATTTAAAGATTCTATCAAATATATAAATTAATTAGAACTAGAAACATGTCTACTGATATTCAATACGTTGATGCCATATATTCCTTCAAAGAAAAACTTTTCTATCATTGCACACCAGCTTCCGTTTGTTTTACTTGCAAATGATATTTTTCGTTTTGCTGGTTACACCACATTCACTAGAAACATTTGCCCATTGTCGCCTGTGCATTCTTTGCAAGCATTACATCTTGATGCACCATCTATTTTCACAATGGCTTCGAAGGATAAAGAAACTATTGTCAATATCTTCTGTTTCGATCCTACCACTTATCTAATAGAAACAGTCGATGATGCCAGAGCAAATAAAGATGCAGTATTCAACTCATTCTTTGATATCAATGCCAAAACCGTAGCCTGTAAAAAAAGAAAACTGGAATTTGCCCACCATATAACAGTTATGCCAGGATTAAAAATAATAAAGATACTTGGAACTAGGCAAGTCAAGGAAACTGCTAGTTTGGAAAACAAAGATGTGATAAATCATCTACCAAATGGTATTGATCCTAATGAATTACTGGAGTTACAAAAAAAAAAATCAGACGATACCTTGTTAGAAGAGGCAACAAATCTGAAGATGGAAATAGATCAACAAGAGAAGCACCTTAGAAAACTTCATCAAGATTATAAAAAAGCAGACATTTTAAAGCACAAGTCTGAACTAAAAAAAATGGTGTAAAACTACTGCAGAAAAGTCACATCTATCAGAAGAAGAGCAGAACAAGAGCAAAGAGACGTACAGCAAAATCAAAAACCTAAAAGAAGAAAAGAGCTCTAAAAACAAAACTTTCCCAAAACAGAGCGGCACGTTATGTCATTATTAAAGCAGCTGACTTTAGAGGCAAAGTTTGCCCTAAAAAACACTATACATGCCACAAAATAACAGAAACAAGTCCTAAAGTAATCATGAAAGCTGAACGTATGGAAATTGAAAATTCACTAGAAGGTCTCAAAGATCTCGTTTTCTCGGGAACAGATAATGGTTTAGTTTGTATGACAGAGACTGTGACAATAGGCTTTGATAGTTTTAAATATCATTTCAGTTTACACAATCGATATAGTCCTTTAATGAATGAATATAATGATACTCAATAGGAATATAATGATGAATTTGTTCCAATCAATAATTCTTACAGTATTTTTTCAAATGACATTCAAGTCGGTGGTGGATTCTTTCGAGCCAAAAAAATGTTAGAACAAGTGAAAAATACTGAGAAAGAAACGCAATTCAAATCATAGAAAAAAATCATTCCGAAAACAGTTATTTTGAATCAGTAAGCTACATAGACATGTTAAAAAACTTCAAAGCTCATCTCAACGACAAAAAAGAGATGCGAGAATTCTACTACTCCACAAAAATGACCAAGATAAAAGAAAAAGCCCGAAATACGAATATAAAATATCGAGATCGACTATATTCAAAAGAGAGAAGCCATTGCAGAGGCAAAGGCCAGAGACTAGTCATATGTATCGTTGATAAAGGGTATGGATACGGATCGAGAATCAAAGGTCATCTTAAATATGGGTGTCAGTGGAAACAAGAGATCCATAGTAGAAATACAGTTGTTGCAGTTACCAATGAAAATAGCACCTCCCAATTATGTATATATTGCTTCTCAAAAGTAACGCATCCAAAGATGGTGGTTAAAAAAAATGGAAAAGAAAAGATAAAGGATATAAAAGGGGATTTTATGTGCGTAAACCCTTCATGTTTATCAGTAAAGAACAGACGAGCCACGCAAACAAGGGACAGGATTTCAGCTGCAGCAATTGCTCTATCTGGAATATCAATGCTGTTGTTTCAACAAACATTTCCAGCTTTTCTCACAAAATGCAACAGTAAATTCAAAACTGTATTTTTAAACAAAGCCGAGGCCTTGCGTACACCAAGCGTTCTTGCGGCAGTCAGCGATGCTGAGTAATGGAGGTAATAATATAGTACACTTGATTTTAAGCTCAGAATAGTGGCTTTGTTTTTTGAGTATTTAGATTTATCCACATGTAAATCTACGATATCGCATTAAGTCGCGTGCAATCGTGTGATCAGAAAACTAGAACTCCTTATTGTAATTTTGAAAACATGTATATACTTCAGGAATTGAATACATTTATGTTATGTTATATAGGTTAAGATACCAAGTATTTATTTTTACTCTTCACTTTTTACTTTAGGTATAAACCTATTATTTAGTTCCATGTATCGAGTTGATCTTTATCGCTTAGATTAATCTTACCATAATAGTTGCTTTTATAAAAATTAACATGTTCTACGCAGAATAGGACTTTACGTGATTGATGCAGATTGCTATTTATAGCTTCTTAGAGTCTTTAGGGTAGAGTTAGGATCTAAGATTAAGGTTAAGAAAGCACCAAAGGCGCCGGAGTGGCTAGTGTATATAAATATCAGCTTGCGTGTACTCTGATAAAAACAAAAAAACACCGAAAAACACCGAAAATCATTGCTATTAATCAGTCTCCCAGAGTTTATAAATGTTTAGATAAGTTTAGAACATATATATCCATTTTGAGTACAGATAAATTTTATTCATTTGCTATAGGCGTATAAGTTTTAGTTTATTGATACAGTAATTTTGGTTTTAATGGATAGAGAATACCAGTGAAATATAATAGAAGAAATTGATTGTAATTTCAGGGTTATAATGTATATTTTCACATAGCAAAAAGCTAAAAAAAACGAGCAAAGTATAATACTAGAATCTACCACAACCTTCAAGCTAATTTTATTTAACCGGCATCAAGTAAAATACAAAGTACTGTAATATAAAAAGGAAGCTCGTATAGACACAATAATAAGGAATAATTAAATATTGAAACTGATTGTACTTTGTGAAAAATAGTGCTTATAATCAAATTGGCTAGATAATGTACTATATCTAGAATGACTGATAGAATCGACCCATATTCATAATAGCATTCAGAATGCTGACCTATACACCAATCTTTTCTGTTTTTTTTTGTGTAATTTAAAACATGAAGACATTCCACATTTATTTGCTACCTACCCCCTAAAAGTATATGTATGATAGTAGGCATTGTTACCTTTTGCACTGTATATATTGTCTTGATTCTCCCGCATACAAAACTACGTTTTTGACTCCAACTACTTCAATATGTTATATAATAGGACTTGTTTTATCACTGAATCTAAGTTTTTACGCTTAATAATATTGGAATACGTGTTAAAGAGTGTACCTCATTCCAACCAGATCCGAATCGTATCTTGTAAAAACCATATTCATTTTCAGATACATTGCTCATAACGAAGTGTAACTCTATATAATAATCTGTGGCTGTTTCTTTTGAGCCGTACGAAATAAAATATATTCCTTATTTTTTAAATCATCCGTTATCTATGTTTACGTATTATACTTTCTATATAAATGTAGACGTGTTTATATGATACCAATGCTATTGAGGACTTAGCTGTACTACATCTAGGTTCATATATACAGTAAAAATATTTATTAAACTCAATATTATGGAATGCTTCTAAATGATCTATAATTATAAACGACATTTATACTAGCGTATTTGTTATTAGGTTACGCGGCCATGCACTGTACAGGGAGGGAGGAGAAAGAGAGTGAGAGTGAGAGGGCCTATGCAATTGAAAGAATTAGAAATTCAAACTCCATACAGTCAAAAATTTGCACGTGCAAGGCACATTATAAGTTGTTGTATGTGATCAGCAAGATGCATTTTAGTTTCTTTTTTTAGACGACAAGTATATGCATCTTTATATTTAACACCCACACCCACGATATATACACGATATATTGCTTTTGATTTTCTTTTTCAGTTTAAACAGCTCAAAGTAAGCACATCTAAGAAAAGAAAATTTAAACATTTTGTACTAACTTTACTTAAAAAGAATGCAAGTAAATCAGTGTAACAAGAATTGAAAATAACAATAACAATAGATCTGCATGTCGCGTTCATGAAACATAATACAAGCCCAACTAATGGTAGTGCTAAGAACTCTACCACAGTAAAAATTAAACAAAAATAAAAACATGAAAAACTTTTTATTTCTTTGTTAAAAAAAGTACTCAGCTCCCCGTACTTTCCAAATAAAGTAATTTGTGCACCAAAATATTTTATATTTCATTTATTTATTTTCTTCTTCTGTCTTCTCTTTTTCTCTCATTTTCACTCTCCCTCATTGCCATTTTCCCTCTTTTTTGATTGCTTAATGATCCTCATTGCATCATGAGTACTCTTAAGCCAGCATCTTCTCATCTCAGTACAGTAACAGAAAATGCACCAACACGATCGACCTCTAATCGAGCCAGCTCCAAACTTATACCACCTGTAACGACTAATAGAAAGGGACAGAACCATCATGAAGCGGGAGAGGATCTTGTTAGAAGCATTGGATCGGACTATTTAGATATACAAATAAGAACCTTGACGAAATGGATAAATGTTCAACTAAGTAAAGTAGACGACCACATCGATAATATAGATAAAGATCTTAGAGACGGGAAAAGATTACTAAAGCTACTATCGGTCGTTTCACAGGGAGTGCCCAAACCAGAGAAGGGAAATATGCGGATTCACCAACTATCAAATGTAGCACAAGCACTAGGCTTTCTGGAGCAACAATGGGGTGCTGATAGTTTACCACCTATTGGGAGTGAGAATATAGTCAATGGAGATGTGAAAAATACCCTAGCGCTTGCTTTTTTTATTATGCTGAAATATCAAATACATCCTGTCTTGAATGATTATATGGAAAATGTAAAGAATTTAACCACATTAGAAAACAAGATAATAATAATAATAGTGGTAATAATAACAATATGTATTTACTTATTTTATTTGTAGTCAAATTCAGCAAAAGTACCTCCTCCATCTCCTTTACCAAGCATTAGCGCGTCTCGTTCAGGAGGAAAACCGATAGCAGATTCTAAATATGTTTTATTACAGTGGGTTCGTAGTCAGTTGGAGGATTATGTTACTACTCATATTATTACACAAGTCCAAGACTTCTCAAGGTCTTGGAGATCTGGTCTTGCTTTTTGTTTGTTAATTCATCGACATAACCCTGACTTGATTCCAACTCTATTTACGAAGTATATACACTCGATAGCAGAAAAGGATACTTGGCATACTCTCTTGACGTTGGCGTTTGATATAGCAGATAGACATATGGGAGTTCCTCAATATCTCGAACCAGAAGATTTGACTAATGTTGAATATCCTCATGAACCGTCTGTCATGATGTATATTAGTGAAATGTATAAAGTCATGTCAAAATATGCTCGCGAACAAGATGATGATTCCAAGAATGATGTTAAAACAAAACGATGGAAAGATATTTCAATTGTAGCTTCTGATACTATCGATTTACAAGAACAGAAAGAATCAATTCCTGGAACACCGCAGCCAGAAATACGAGTAGAAGAAGAGGATATTGGTCACCAATTAGATACATTGGAATCAATAATACATCAAACTGAAACCTCTAGTAACGATGGTGATAGCAATTTAAAGTCTCAACTACTTCTCAGTCAAATCAGCTACATTCTTGAAAGAATGGATCCAAATTCGGATGAACGACATGCGTTATTTAGCCGCTACAATCAACTAAAAGCCGAATGGGAGTTATTATCCAGAAGGAAAGAAGAATCTTACCAGAGTAAAAAGTTAAAGGATATAGAACAGACTGCTTTTGCATTAAATGAGGTAACACCCAAAAATAAAGAAACTGAGAAACCGCTTCATCCGCTGGACGGATCACAGGAGAGCATCCAAGAGTTTGGACGTTCCTTGTCCTTTGTATCAAAACTAATAGATGTGTTTCAGATGAACGACGAGGATGATAATGTAACATACACTAAACTTGTATCAGACTTGCGTGACAAACAAACAGAATTTGACTTGTTCAAAAGAGGAGTCACATTTGGTCAAATCACCACTGCCATCTGTGATGAATTGGATGCTATTCAACAACTAATGATGGACAGTGAATCAAAAACGGTAACTGATAATGTGATTCAGAATCTTGAAGAGAGAATTAATGTAGTGAATGGAACCATTCAAGGAATTCGCGAGGAATACACAGATTTACTTGTGGAAGATAGTGGCACACTTACTGATTTTCATAACCGCTTCATTAATCATATTGACGATATTGAAGATCGATACGAAATTGTACGTGATTGGATTGATCAAGTGAGAAGATGGTTTATCGAGGCTGAAAGAATTCGTAGTTGGATCGATAAACATATCACCATAATCCAAGAGAGAAACGAAGCTGATATATTCGATCCACTCTCGCGCGAAATCAATATACCGGATGCCAATATCGTTCGAATTCATGAAGAACACGAAAAACTAAAACAAGAGATTGATCATTTTGATTCCGATGATATGAACCGCCTTCGACTTCATGTGAAAAATTTGACAAATGCTTCATCTGTCGATCGTCAAGATAAAGATCTGAGCCCTGCAGATACATCTACTATCGAAATCACTTTGACAACATTGAATATGCTCAATCATTTAACGCATTTATTAAATCAGCGCTCTCATTTAATACAACTCTTGCTATTACGTGTTAAGTGGGAACATTTATTTGATGACGCAGTTCAGTGGATCGCTGCAACTGATGGCCAATTGGATGGTTTTTTAAAAGGAAAAGCGCGTTGGTCTGAGAAAGAGGAGGACTACAATATAAACTATACAGAAGAAGAGAGTAGTGGTATCGAGGAGGTGATTCAAACGCTGGTCAATCTTGAAATAAAAATCGCAGACTTTGACCACGGCGTTTATTCAGATGTGTTAGATTCCTTTCAAGAGATGGAAGATCTAAAAGCCAATGCTTTACCAGATTATTTAGAAATGCGCCAGTCCGGCTTTGAAAAGGCATTCGAAGATTTGATGAAACGATCTGCTTTTAGTAGAAAAGTGGTTGAACAGTTGTTATCTGTGATCAGTACCGTTGAAAAATTCAAGGAGCTCCGTGATGTAGGAGAGAAACTGCGAAGATATATGTTGGTAGATGCATCTAGTCACTACTCTAGAGAAGAAAGCAATGATGATGATATACAGGCTGAACGTGTACAGTTATTTAAAGAGGAATCGGCACGACTTATTACAAATGCCAGTACTTGTATTCCATATCCTACTGTTCCCGAAATGTCTACGGCTATTGGTGCTAACGATATGCATGATAGCCAGGTCACTAATGAAGCAATCAAGAGTACTATTAGTGCCTACAGTATGTCTCTTGCGCTGATCGCCGATGGTCTAGATCAACTTCTGATGTCGCGTTACCAGGTTATGTCTCTTCAACAGCGTGCAGATGATGCATATGATGCTATGATTCGTGCTAAATCCTGGATAGATGAAAGAATCAAGATGTTAAGCAAGCCCCGTTTCGATATCGTTCTTTATTCTTCAGATCCTTCTAAATCTGTGGGTGAGAAGAATATCAGTACTACGGATGATGAAGGCTTTCTTCGTCTTGAGAAAGAACGCGACAGTATTGCATCTCGCTTACAGCAAATGGAAGATGACGAACTGTCCAAGTTATTTGAAACGGTTCAAATTCTTGAAACTGATGTAGATGCGTCAAATGCAGTTACTATCGATAGAAATAGATTAATTGAAGGGGTAGAAAATCTTGAAAAAAGCCTGGAACAGTTAAAAGATCTCTTATCAAGACGTAATCTTGAATTGGATACATTAAAGAAGCGTATTGATTGGGAAAACCAGTATTCGAAAACAAACAGTTCTGTTCAAACGATTGCGCGAAAGATGTGCGATTTTAATATTAAAAAAGCACGTTACGATCCTGTAAAAGAGAATTCGGAAAAACCGTCATATGCCGGCGATAATGAAAATCTTCAATCTTTTCAATTTATTCAAGACAAGGTGACAGAAATTGGAGATCGCCAGATCATGTCGCTTTCTAGCTGTTACCAAGATATGATCAGTAGCTATTATGTATTACTTAATGGTCAAGATACATCTTTCAAAAATTTACCATCAGTGGAAACTGATTCTGTTTTACCTGAGCATATATCAACAAAACAATCTGAATTGAAGCTCAGGTATGAAGATCTAACGACACTTACGAAATACACGTCTGATCTTATGACTCAAAGATCTACCATTACCGAGTTTCTTTTGCGTGCCCAGGATACACGTCATGAAGGAGAAAAAATCAAAGATGCTGTTTCTAAAAAGATACGTCGTATTATGGTTAAGGATGAGGATGGTCCAGCTTTCGACTCTCGTGTTGCCAAATTTAAAGAAGAGGTTCAACAAATCTGGGAGGAATGTGGTAATAGTATGCCATATCCAGTTTACAACGGTAGCTGGTTACGTTCCCTTCATCCTTCGGAAGCCGCTTCGTATCGTACTCAAGTTAGGGGACAGGTGAAGTCTCTTTTAGATACCAAAATTGATGAGTTGCGTTCCTTGGAGAAGGCTATTGAACAGTTATTGGAATCTTATCAAGATGCTGATCGTATGAAATCACTTGTGAGCCAATATGAAGAAGAGGCCTCTCAATTGCGCGAGTGGATTGATGAACAGGTAGATGTTTTAAAATCCCAGCATATTGATGTATCTGCTGAAAATTTGGCTCTTGTTGCCGGCAACGATTTCACCGAGTTGAAAAAATTCAGAGATGGGTTATTTTCAAAAGTTGGCGAATTTGAAAGCAACCGAGTCAAGACTCTTCATGATAAAATTGCACATATTGTACAAGATTCAATTGATAAGAAACAAAACAAATCAATTGATGTTGGAACAGCTGCAAGAAGACTTGGTGAGGTGATGGAGCATTTGTCACAACTTAAACTTGGTTTATCTGATCAAGCTGTCACTTTGGAAGCAGCCAGTGTTAGAGCAGAATGGGAAGATAAACTTCAGTTTGGTATCAGTAAACTTGAGGATATGAGTGAACAGCTACGCCAATTCACTATTAAAAAAAACCATTGGATTACAGAAGATAATTTAACAGAAGACAAACTTGTTGCATTGGAGAATGAACTTGATAATCTTATCGACCAGAAAGATAATTTCTTGAAAGTCATATTACCGGATATTCAAAATAACTATGATACCTTAACAGAGTATTTTCCCAAGTTGTCAAGACCTATGGCTACGCCTGATCATTTAGAAGCTCAAATGGAATCCATCAATAGAACCACTACTCGCTTACAAGAAAATATGGCTACAAGGTCAAAGGAGCTTGTTTTGATCAAACAGCGTCTTCGCTGGGAAGAGACTGTCAGGGAAGCATTGGATTATCTTCTTCGACAAGAGGTGGTACTTGATGTTTTTGTTGAAGAAAAAGCAAGATGGAACAGCAAAGTAGATGCTCATGAAAATGATGAAGAAAAGCTTCGCACTGAATGGGCAGCTATATATCAGGATTTTGAATCCTATAAAGAAAGTGTAGTACGATCTATTCAGGAACGTTATAATCAGATTATCAGCGATAATACCGACAATATGTATAACAATGCTGGCTTTATATCCGAATCTTTTACCAAGAAGAAACATGATATGGATGATGCAACAAATCTTATGGATTATAATCTTAAATTTTCCAATGAAATTGTCACTCAGAGATGTCTGGTATCTGCCTTTATTCTTCGAACTGCTCAGCTGGAACAATCAGCAGAGCTTATTCGTGAAGAATTCATCAACACAAAGGGATCAAGGCTTTTGGAGGAGCATATGGAACGTCTACAGAAATTCAAGTTAGGTATTGAAGATGTCCGTGATAATCTCGCAGTCAGCATTCCTTATCCTGTGCGTTTACTTAAACAAAGTGATTCTATCTCCACTCAAGCTAAATTGAAGGATGAAACCACTAATTCAGTGATTCGTGATACGATCGAAGTCCGCAATACTCAGCTGGATGAAATTCTTTCTAGCTTACAACAGCTTCTTGAATCAAAAGAACGCGTGTCTCGCCGTAGAATATCAATTCATTCCTATAAGAAACAGGCAGAAGTATGTGAAGGTTGGATGGATTCAAGACGAGAAATTCTCCGCCAGAGTAATCCTGATATTGAACAATTTGAAAAGAATTTGCAAGATAAGAAGGCAAATCAAAAGGAGATCAGTATTGATGATATTGAAAAACTCAAGGATGCAGTCGCCCAGGCGGATAGTGTAGAGCATGCAATGAAATCACCAGATACAGTCCTTTCATCATTAAATAATGCATTCGAGAAGTGTAAGAGTGCTTTTGAAGACAAGTTTCTTGATGAAGAAGAACTAAGAGAGGATGACCATGATCAGCTTATTGAAGAACTTTCAAACACAGTTGAACCTACCCAAAAGCGACTTTCTGACGCATGGGATGGGTTACTTTCTGAAGCCAACAGTGCAAATAAACTTCGTATTTCTCTTCTAATCGAAAGTAAGGTGCAGCAATGGCTATTCTCTCTTAATAATTTGATGTTCTTAGTTCACCCTGGTTCAATGGAAGAAATACAAGATGGCGAGAGCGTTGTTTCAGATGAAGTGTTTACTAAATGGACAATAAAGTTTGATAAATTAAAGAACAAAGATTATCAGGCTCTTTCAGCAGAGGTCAAAACATGTAAAGAGCTTCTTGGATCAGTACAGACAGATATTCTTCAACCACTTTTTGAGGAAGGCCAGAGAATTATCCAAGATATATCTATTTGCTTAGATTCTATACAGAAGAAGAAAAACCAGGAGCGATTGATTCAAGTTTACAACAATAGTATTGATCATTTAGAAGGGCTAATAAATGGTGAACTTGAAAATATCAAGAATATGCAAGAGCAGTTCAGTGTTGTTACAACAGAATCTAGAGAAGGTCGCGCAGCACAACGTCAAGATTTTGTCAATGAATATAAACAGTTCAATGGTCGTTATGGGGACATCAGAGATATGTATGAAGAAGCCAACGAACAACGCAAACACATTGATGCTGATAAACCTACGAATTTTACAAACCATGTTGAAGAGTTATGGAGAGAACTCACAGAAACGATGTCTTCTATTTCCAATTTATTATCTCGTACGTCCAAATGGGTCATTTATTTTGATAGACTATTTAATTCCCTGACAGAATTAGAACATGTAAATAAAATACTTGAGGAAGAAGATTCGGACCTGAGTGATAAACTTGAAGTAGTCTCCTTGCGCTTAGACAAAATAAAACTAATTGCTGAATCTCAACTCGACAACAAGTCTCTTGAAAGTGATGATTTAGTAGGTGATTCCTCCAATTTTGGAAATTTTGAATTACAGCGTAACTATCTTGTTGTATTGATGGAGGATCTACAGTCGATTTTAAAGGTTAAACTTGAAAACAATGAAAAATTAGAATTGATTCAGTTTATTAAAGACAGTATCGCTGAAACATGCAAGCTGTGCGAGATCGAACTCCAAAACTCAAAAGAACATACCCACTCAACATTGGCATCTATCAACGAGGCTATTAATGGTAAACACATCGATTCGCTTCGCACATTATCAGATGAATGTATGAATTTCTCAAACAATCTACGTGATATGCTAATAATCTGTAATAATAATCTGGAATCCTTGCAAATCTCTCAATGTAGTACACTACAGTCCAAATTCAACTATGACAAAGAGTATGCTGACCAATTGATTCAACCGTTGACATATTTAACAAATAAAATACAGGCTTCTGTTGTTTCTGAAATCGATTTATCACAACTTATAAGAAACGTCTACCAGTACTTTTCATCCTCAAAGTCTATTTTAGATTCAATCGATGATAGTAAATATCAATTAACAAATACTGTTAATAACATGGAAGAATTTGCGGAAATAGAGAGACAGATAGAATCACTGGAAGCAGGTGCTAATGATTTACTTGCTCTGGGAACAGATACTGTGAATTTCCTAACTGAAAAGAAGATACCCGAAGAGCTATCGCTTCTGGTGTCATGTACTATCAATGATAAAAACTCTGATACGACCAAAGAGTGGAGCTCTTTGAAGACAACTTTGTCTGATGTTAAAAGCCGGATTGAAAATGACAAAAAGTATAAGCGACTTATTTCGAACTTTGAAGAAACTAATCAGTTTATCAGTGACACGAAAGACAGGATAAATGGCTTGCAATTGACTGGTAAAGGTGTTGCCTCTGAAGAACAAGAGTTGGAAGATATTTCTAATGAAATCAGTCACACCTTGACTAAGAAATCAGAGGAAAGAAGACCATTACTCGAAATAGACGGCCTGGTAACCGAAGAAGTCCAGACACTTCAATCCACTCTAGAGGAAAATATTAAGGAGCTCTATAAAGCTTTATCAGTCAAGAAGAAAGAAGCCTCTGATGAAGGAAATATTGCAGACTTTATTTCTATTATCAACCAGTTTGATGAGCAGGTATCCCTTCTCTCCGCTGCCATTGAAAATGCTGCTCCTCATCACTCACGTGTGGTGCACAACAAATTTGTTAAAACTGACCTTCAATCATTACTCAGGTCTCTTGTTGCTACTTACAAGTTACATCAAAAAGAGATTAATGATATACTTAAAAAGGCTAGTGTAGAATCCAAGAAACAATATTTGGATGATAATGAACGTGTAGCAGATAACCTATCCAAGGCCACAAAGAAATGGAAGCAATTGCAAACACGAGCAGCTGCTCGTGAGAGAGAGCTGCAGACTTGTATTAGCCAGCTTGATCATGAGTTTTTCACAAAACTTGCAATGGCTAAAACAACATCACAGACAAGAAAAAACAACCACAGCAAGATGTTAATGATGTCTTCTGGTAGTAGAAAATCACCTCTTCCTCCACTGAGTAGTAGTAGTAGAAATTTACATCAACATGCCTTGCCTCCCACTAATTTGACTAATTCAAAAAGACCATCAAAGACACCAATGTCCGCTTCATCCTCTTCAAGCCGGTTATCTCAATCTCGTATGTATATTCCAGATCCTAAGAATGAATTGGACATGCATTTAGGACGCATTGTTAACGATAGCCCTTACCGTCTTATGGTGAAGATGGTTCCTGGGCAGGTTGGAAAATACTGGTTTGGTGATGAAAAACCTCGTCTTGTGTACTGTCGTATTTTACCAAGTAAATTAGTTATGGTGCGTGTTGGAGGTGGCTGGGTTGAATTATCAAAGTAAGTTGCTAAAAAAAAAAGAAAAAAAAATCAATTGAAATAATACTGGATAACTAATAACCATTCTCTTTTAATTTGAAACTACTATTATTATTGTCTCTTTATCTTACAGGTTTTTAAGAGGTAAATGCTGATATAAATATGTATTTAAATGGATTCAATATATATTAACTTATGGTTTTTTTTTAGAACACAATCTTACTGAAGGAACATATACCAAACCAGACTCATATGAAAAGAGTAGCACCCAATCGGAAACGCCGTCCTTCCAAGAAACTTATTTACAGACAGTAAGAGCGACATCTCCTTCTGGAAGAGTAGCCATTCGAGGTGGCGGTGGAAATAGTAGCAGTTTAGCTTCCACAAGATCATCAAGTAAGTCATCCGGAAGTAGATCTCGGTCTCCTTTATCTGGCTATGTTGATGGTGATAAATATGTCAGTATCGATGAAGTAGGAAATCATATTTTTGTCAAAATGAAAAAGGCTGAAGATGATGCTAAAACGCCAGTTGTAAAAAAAAAAAGTAGTTAATGCCTAACTAAATACCCTACCTCCATTAATTTAATTAATATTCAAAAATGAATAATATACCAATCCATTTAATGGTTTTATTTATTTCTCTCCTTTTATTATTATTATTATTATTAAAAAAGATTACTTTGATACTATTACTTCTATCTAAGCCCGTACAATATAACAACAACCTTATTTTTTTTTTAAAAAAAAAAAGTATACACTATATTGTCCTACTATTTGATAATATTAAATGTGATGCAGTACTTTATTCTAAAAATCAAAAAGCGATGAATAAAATAATTTGGAGTACATGCGTTTTCCCATCAAAAATTACCTTTTATATATATATCTCTCTGTTTTTTGCTTTTAATCTCTTCCCGTAATGATTTTGTGAAGATGCGGAATTCACCATTAGCATCAGGAATAGCTCCTGATTTATTACAGCCCTCTTCATCTTGCCAGCCAGAAGATTTATCTTTTTCGGAAGCATCAGAGACAGGTAAAATCTTAGTATATAGAGAAATATATTAAGTTAGTTATATTAAAGCAATACAAACATTTATGAATAGGCCTAACAGAGGATATGGATGAAGGTTTTGAAATAATGTCCTCGATGTCAGTAACTGAAGATTCACAAGTCCAGATAACTGGACCTGCTGATAATAGTGGTCAAAACGAAGGTGTGGCAATAAAATTAAAATCCATTAAAGTATTTAATAATTGATTTAAATAAATATCTAGAATCAATGACATCTATTCTATTGACTGAAGCAATTTTAGTGAATGTAACTGAACCTATAGATGATAGTGCTACAAAGAAAGGTAGCGTATAACAGATTAAATATATTGAAATTGAAGCGCTTGAACGTGATTTGTCGCTTTAGAGGAACTACATGCTTTTTTTTCATCCTCTTTTTTTTTTTTTTATGTCTTGTTCTATT
>VCJA01004468.1:53409-64211 GCA_024139275.1 Backusella macrospora
GATAAGTAGGATTTAGACTTGTCCATGTATTTGAAGTTGTATCAAAGGTTGTGAAGTTTTCGATCTATAATAAATATATTTAGTGAGTTTCTAGAGAAAAAAAAATCGAATTTATATATATTTACAGCAGGATAAACAGCTGATGTTCCATCCGATGATAAAGATATACCACCATAATAAAATGCAATATTATTTATTGGGTTAATATTTGCAGTCATCAATGCTCTTGATGAAGGTATGCTACTTCCACTCGATGCAAAAGTAGAAGCTAAGGTAATAATGTGTGAGAAAATTGGTTTATATATACATATACAACAAATTATGAATAAAAAAAATGATAGTAGTGATAAACTTTTTTCTTACCAAGAGTCCATGCACCCATAGACAATGATGAGGGTGCATATACAGCCATATTTTGAAGAGTACTTGTGGTGTCAAGGCCGCCCTGAATATAAATAACACCATTTGTTGTGCCAAAAGCAACACCCCTTTGATAGGGCTGAAGTAATGTTGTTAATGTGGTGGGAAAATAGTTCCAGGCGGGAATAGAGGTACTTAAGCCTGTTGAATAGTCCAATGAATAAACATCCAATGAATCCTACATACAAATCGATCAGTTTTGTTTATTTCGGAGATCTTTTTGTTTTTCTTACTGTCGATCCTCCAAGAATAAAAATCGAGTTATTTTGTTGGACTGGGTTGAAATAAGTTCTTGAAGGTGGATTTACAGCTTGAACTAGTTTTGAAATGACAGTTAATGTCAGTGAAACAATGATATATCGTTTCACCATTTTTCCTTTATGAATTGATGAAAGAAAAAAGAAAGAGAGAAAGAAAAAGGAAGTAAGAAGGGCTGAGAGAAAATTACTCCAAAGAAAAAAATATGTGGACACGTTGTGTTACAATAGCTCGTGAAGGACTAACGGTAAAAGAAAATCAATGTAATATTTTATTTCTGCTTTTGAAATGCGGGACACATTGGTGTAACCAATATCTAAGAAATCATCTTGCTAAATTGACATGTTTTTAAAAGTATAAAAAACGAATAAAAAGTATATGAAAAAAAACTATGTATCTTTACATCAATTTTTTTTTTCTTTAAGGTAAAAGAAAAATAGCCATAAAAGGTATCTTTCACTTTTTGTTTTATATGTTTCATCCCCGCATTTTTAACCAATGGTATTGTTGTAGTAAAATTTTCTTCTTTATTGTAACTGTTTTTTGTTTTATTTATAAAATAGAAAAAAAGAAAGATGGCTTTTTTTAAAATAAAAAAAAAATTAAAAATAGACATAAAGATAGAAAGACAGAAAGCGCTATAAAAAAAAAGAGTAAAAAGAATGGACATATAAAAAAAATAAACTCAGTTTAGTATAAAAAAAAATGAGGACCCCGAATTAAAGTTTTTTTTGTTTTTGTTTTTTTGTAAAAATAAAGACCTATTGTTTTTGTTTTTGTTTTTGTTTTTTATCCTTTTATTTTTATTTTTCCTATTATTTTTATTTGAATTGCATATTCAATGAAAGTAACTATCCAAAAATCAATTTTTATCATTTCAATACTTCACTTGCTTGCGGGTGTGGTACATAGTGCAGAACCGTCAACAAGTGTAACTTTAACTCGTGCTACAGAACTGCCCACCACCATTGATATAACAAAAAGAGCCACCTCAGCCACTGATTCTTCGACAGGCGTAGGTTTTTTTTTATTCTTATTATTAACAATATGTATTTATTTGTCAAATAAATAAATAAATAAATACACCTTATACATTTATATTGACAGCTTTATTTTATTGTTGTTCTTGTAATGATTATAATAGACCGGTACTACTTCTGACACAAACGATACAAATTTAGATGACTCCAGTGTAGTGACAAATGAAGCAGTCGCTACTTCTGGTCAATCTGATAACCCGGCTTCAGATGTTCAAACAACTGCACCAATAGTTGAACCAACTACAGCTCCTCCAGTATCTACAACGAATCCACAACCAACAACCACAACAAATCCTACTACGACACCCAATCCAACAACATCATATTATGTGAGCACTAGTTCTGACCAGCCAACTTCTTCTGTTCCAACATCATCTTCAGCTCCGGCCGAATCCACTACTTCCAGTTCATCTGAAACCGCACCATATAGCAGTAGTACAGTTGTTCCTCCTTCGACAACACCACTGCCAGTAGTTTCTTCTTCTTCCTTCTCGTCATCTAATCGTCATACTACTAGTGCAGTAACATCTAATAGCAGTTCAACAAAACCAAGTTCTACTAGCTCTAATGCACCTACTGCATCTGCTACTTCACAACCCCAAGAATCAAGTTCAAACAAAACAGGTACCATTGTAGGTGCTGTTGTTGGTAGTGTTGGTAAGTTGAAGTCTTTCATTCATTCACTATTTTTTTTTCTCTTCTAATCATCAAAACAAACAAACAAACAATTTATTTAATTTTAGCTGGTGTTGCATTGATTGCTGGACTTTTAACTTGGTTTAATCGTAAAGGAGGATGTACCAAACGTAGAAAAGATGAAATCGATCAAAGTGATTATACAATTGATATGAACCAAACCGATTTTGCACCATCTGCAGGAGCTGCTGCTATTGTTGGTGGAGGTGGAGCTGCTGCCGCTGCTGCTGGAAAGTCATCAACAAATGAACCCATCTCTCCTTTTGATCATTCTCGTCGTTTCGTACCACCTACTGCAACAGCAACCAATAACTATGATGGTAATGAGATGAACTATGATGGTTACAATAATGGTTACCCTCAACATCAGCAAGGTGACTATGGTTATTACGATGATGCTGCCGCCACAGGGTATCCTCAACATCAACAACAGCCATATGATCAGTACGGTTATGATAATACTACTGGTTACGAACAACAATACGATAGTAACAGACATGAAGTAAATCATAGCAACGATAACTATACTTATTACACTGGTCCTAGTGCTTCGCGCACAAGCGGCTCTGACTGGAATCAAGGATCTGCTAGTTATCCAGATAAACCAAACTTAAGAGACCAGAAGCCTAATCAAGCTTAAAAAACAACGGATCAGGATATACCATTTAATTAAAACTAAATCATAAACAAATAGACTTATTAAGAAAGAAATAAAAAGTCATCCATATAACATAAACCTTATTTTATTTAACTTCAAGGGTTTTGTTTTTGACTTCATTATGTAACTGTAACAATAAAAAAAAACTCTTTTTTTATCATTTCATCTTTTTCATATAATTATGTGGCATGATATCTGAAAGAAACTATAATTATCGAAATAATCTTGTAAAGAAGGTAAAACCATATCACTTATAAAGAAGGATCTTCACAGTTACATTTTATCTATTTAGAAAAAAAGAAAAAAAACATGTAACCAGTTTCATAGCAATACATATATTTTGATTTACATATAATCAATTACTTTTTAATATAATATTGGATTATCAACATGTAGATATTATTCTGCTGTTTAGTTAACGCACATATGCTTTGGATAGTTGATTGTTAATTACTTTTTTGCTTCTAAATTTAATTAAAACATTCAAAGCTAAAACGAAATGACGTATGAAGAAAAAAAATGGCTTGCACAAAAACTTGTAGCTAATCAAAGTGCCAAGCGATCTTTTTTCTTCTTAAAAATAAGACTTGCTGAAAATATCTATATATTAATATCTCTCTGGTTGTTTTTTAACCAATTAAAACAAATAAAAGGCTAGGCAAACCTTTTTTATAAAGGCCAGGTAACGTTAATTAAAACAACACAGATCCCGAATTTGCGATTATTATTAAGACGGGTAATCAACGTATAGAGGTGGTACATACCTAGGCATCCAGCTGCTAAAATATAGTACTAACTGAATTTTTTTTTTTATAAATATAGACTATGATGAGTTTATCCATTAATTGTTATTATATTTACCTGCTTACTTGATTGAATCATAAAGAATCAACTACTAACCAATTAGAGTAAGAGCTTTGATAGACACACAGGTTCACCATATAATGAAATGTCTCTAGACAAAGAACCGCAACCAAGATAGATACGAATGTGTTCATTGCTTAAGAACAGTACCCAAATACAAAAGTCGTCAATTCATAGCACTACCTGAGACAGCTATCCTAAATAAATATATATAGAGTAGAACAGGCCGTCAAGTTTCTAATGTGTGCCTTTGCATTCGCTACGCGCTTTTTGTAGACGAGAGATCGGTAAATGTAGATTATCCGTTATTAAAAACTCTGTTGGTCGATGGATAAACTTTAATTAACTTTCAGTTAGGACAGAATAAAATGCCGCTGAACAAATTTTCATTCAAATGAGCATTATAATAAAAATTAGAATAGATTAGAAATATTCTGATAGGTGTATATCATCATTTAGAACTAGACATATATGCTATTATATAAATATATGCATACCACTCTAGAAAAAAGAAAAAATTACGATATGCTATGGAGTCTTTATGGCCATAGAAGCAACTAGATTTTGTAACCATAAAGACTCTGTAGCATACCGCGACCCTTTTTTTTTTCTGCAGTGCTATGCATATATTTATATAATATCAGATATATGAACTAAAATGGGATGTAGTAAAATAATCCATATGACTTTATTAGCTTATCGACGTTCTAAATCTCTTTTTCTCAATCAAAAGTGAATGGGTTTTAGAAAAATGATTAACTCCTTGTTAAAATACACAAAAAAAAACCAACCAGGTTTTCAACTGGACGAAGATTTTATTGTTGAGATATAAATTGATGCATTTCTTCCGTTCCTTAAATATATCAAATAAAGTGTCATTTGCCTGTTTAATAAATTAAAATAATTATAACGCACTATAAATTGTGTGAATGATATGAATTATGTAGTAATAAATGCGCTTTTTCGCAATACTTTTATAAAATTATACGCTGTGCCCATATGTCATGTTTTCTTTTTCTTTTTTTCATTACGTAATACACTTAGGTAAGGTAATTACTTTTTTATACTCGGGCATGCGAAACAATTATTTCATATCTGTCATTGATGAGTTAAAGACTCTCTCTCTCTCTCTCTCTCTCTCTCTCTCTCTCTCTCTCTCTCTATATATATTATAATTATATAAGGCTTACCCATATACGTGTATATATATAAAAGATACAGGCAAGAAGTTATTGGCACTTACACTTTGGAAAACTGACCCAGAAAGACCCGAATAGAACCATGATTCTGCCGTTTAAATATGGAAATAGCCAATAGTGATCTTTTTTTTAGAAAGGGACATGCACTTACTGGTGGTCACTCTTTCCAGAGTATGAAACAAACAGAGATGGGCTGGATTTAACTTAGTATACCCAATTTGGTAACTCCCTGAATATGAACTTTTTTTTTCAAAAAGCGAAAAAACGTTACGCCAACTATAAAGTGAGGGAATTAACAAGAGCTTAACAATCGAATTCATCACATTTGCACAGAATAATGTATTAAACAATAAACGAAATGAATTTAATTTATGAAATAATAATAAAAAAAAAAGGAAGGAATAGGAAGGGGATGCGACTTTTTTTTTAAATGTAAATACTAAATTAATAAACTGATCCAAGAATGGTATAATTTATTCTTAGCGGCTTTTTTTTCTAAGAAAAACAAAAACAAAAAAAAACAGGAACGTTCAATATAACCGACAAAAGTATAATAATATTTTTGGAAAAAGATTTATTTATAAAAGTTAAAAATAATAAACAAATGTACAAAAAAAGGAAAAAAGGAAAAAAGGGAAGGAAAAAAGGGTATAAATTGTATTACAATCCATACAAATAAGTAGCGTAGATTACCAGAGCTGCGCCCAAAACAAAAGCACCTGAAAAGGCAAAGCTAAACAGCCACACACTAACGATGGTAGAAAGGATAATAGAGATACTGGTAGCAAAGCCCTTTAGAATATTATCTGCATACTTTACAACTAAGGCCACAACAAGTCCACCAAAGGCCTGAATGGCAATGACGGTCCATGTCATCATGTTATAGTTTGAAAAGAAACCTTTTTCAATAACCGTTGCGCCATCCTGCAACATGACTACAAACACCACACCAAGAATGAGCGAAAAGAAGGACATTT
This sequence comes from Backusella macrospora, assembly GCA_024139275.1. Lineage (NCBI taxonomy): Eukaryota > Fungi > Mucoromycota > Mucoromycetes > Mucorales > Backusellaceae > Backusella > Backusella macrospora. Next base: position 59,522 of record VCJA01004468.1, read on the forward strand.
GAATGTTACGAATCCAGATCTGGTTTTTGGCTGCCTCATCTTCATCATCTTCCAATTGTAACGACAATCTCTTTACAACCTCTTCATTGCTGTTATTAATCTCGTCATCTTCACGGGTAGGGATAGCCTTTGGTACGCTTGTGGGAGGTGCCTTTAAGATCTTTTCAAAGTAAACACCAGCCAAGCCCGAAAGCATACAAGCTGTCAAAACCGCAACAAAACCCTTTAGATTTGATTGATTTCCTGATACATTACTACCAGTTGCTGTTGATCCTTTATCGTCAGTTGATAGAACAAGACTATTTCCAGTGATGTAAGAGATGAATGTGTTTTGTGCTTCCTTTGGCAAGACTACCAATGCAATACCGGTGGTGAGAATTGCTAATGCAATCCATTTTAATTTAGAAAGGTTCTTTTTCAAGATTACCACACTGAAAAAAGCGGTGGTAAGGATTTTGAGTTGATAAGTGACTTGGAAGGTGGCTGCATCCAAGTTGGAAGCTGCAACGTATTGTAAATTATTCTGAAAAAAGAAAAAAAAATCATGAGCCCAACATGGTCACATATATGTATATAAAAGCCGATAATAATAAAAAGGTCAAATAACTTACTTGTATAAGATAAAGCGTGGCAGGAAAAGCAAGCTTAGCAGTTTCTCTCCATTTCAAAATGAGTTCTCTGTTCAGTAATGAGATTGTGCGTGCAACTGATCTGTTTCTCCAGCCAGAAGCAGTATAAAGTAAAATCAAACAAACTACAGACTTGAATAGTTCACTCATGACGACAGCAGTCGAGGCAAGATAGAGCTTATCTTCTTCGACATTGGCTCGAGTATATCGCATGACCAATATAAGCGCACTGTTTTGAACGATGAGAATGATAAGTGATAGATATTTGATGGGTATCCCACTGCCAATCATATTTAACACTATTTTAATACTTGTATCAGTTTCTTCCTTCTATTATTTTATTACAAAACATTATCCTACCCATTTTTATTATGTATATGTATTAGTATTATAGTATTATAGTATTATAGTATTTATATTATGATTGATTTATTATAATAAAGGCAAGGAGAAGAAGAGTATATGTATATGTATATGTATATGATAATAAAAATAAAAATAATAAAGAAAGAAAAAGAATAAATAAATATAAATGATATAAATAAACAATAATAACTTATATAACAAGAAAAAAAAATCCCTCTCTCTCTCTCTCTCTCTCTTGCTCCTCTTTTTTTCTCATATAAATTTAAAGGACCGACGATGACTACATTTTTCTCTCTCCGCTAATTATAAATAGACATATTTTTTTTAAGCTACCAAGTCTACATCTTCTGGTCGAACAAAAACGCCACGATTGGGTGAACAAGTAAAATAACGATAACCATCGACTGATCCATCATTCTTTCCGACTATTTTAACAAAAATGAATAATTATAATATGAGTTTATGTATATAGATTTTAAAAAATAAATCAGCATATATATATATATGAATACATAGTCTCTTTACCTCTTCTATCTAGTTCAACACCAATCCAGACGCCTTGGCTGAAATTAACATGTCCAACAAAGGTAACTGTACCAACTGTGGCTACCGGACGACGATTCAATTGTACGCGTTTACCCAAACCAACCATGGGTGCACTCACACTACTACTACTGCTATCATTGTTACTATGGTGATTCTTACTGTCACTACTGTTCTTTTTTTTCTTTTGGTTTTTCTTCTTTCGACTATTGATGATAATATTATTATTGGTGGCTGTTGAAAATGAAATGGATCTTTCTTTTGATTTTGGTGGTAAATGAATGGAGAGCCAAGAAGTAGTTGGTAAAGGAGCGGAGTGTGTAGTATGGACGGTAGATGTCGAAGCATAACGTGAACTTAATTGTTTTGATCGTCTTCTTCGTTGGCTTGGAGCTTGCTGCTCTTGATGAGAATATCTTAATTTTTTAAACAAATTGACTATGCGATCACTGAATGATGTTTTTTCAGGTGATGATAAGCTAAGTGTGGTTGATCTTGATGAGTGACGGGAAAGGGTTGTTGTGGATTTCGAAACGGTTGGTATATTGGGTAATAGGAATGAAAATAAGCCACGATGAGATAATGGATGGTTGTCACTGATAAGAGATTTGGGCTTCACATCCAATTCTATATTGTATGTACATAAAAGGAAATTACAGAAAAATTAATATAATGATAATGATTCATTGACATGGTTTACTGATCTAATGATTTATAGATCTACTACTAATCTACATAGCTAAGTCATTTTTTTTTTTCATATTCCTCTTCTTCTATTTCGATTTCTATTTTTCTTTCTCTCTTTATCTCTTTTTTTTTCTTTCTTTCTATATCCTCCTTTTTTTCTTTCTATTGAATGAGACATTAATAAAATAAAAAAATTACCTTGTGCCAAAAATTTCAAATCCTTCTTCTTTAATTTATCTAGACCCCCTTTAAGTCGGATATCTCCTATTCTTCTTGAGATGTATTGAAGAATCATCATTTTGGCAACGTCCAAAATATGATGCACTTGATCACTAACAGAGTCACGACACATCAACTGACAAACAATACCATCATAGAGCATACCAACATTATCGCAATCCATTTGATCCTCCAACAGATGTAACAGGAGATATTCTAGAAAACCAAATGAATGTGTGATGCCATCAATACAAGACAATAAAGCGGGGTACTGACAACAATAAAAATCAAAATAACGTGTAATGGTACGGGTCGCCCTGGACTGTACCGAGGTGAGAGTGGCATGTAATGGTTTTGACCAAGACAGCAACGGGTCGCTTTCAGATAGCTGAGTGGATACAGTAAAGCACGCATAGAGACTTTCAATGGCGTTTGCTTTGTTCACACGATAGAGTATCTTTTGAGAGAGTGCAAGACTAACTTCGTGTGGGAGCTGCATCAAGAGGCTGGCCATGTGACGACTTTGCCAAAAGGACGGGATGGCCTTTTCGGGATCACTAGCGAGCACCTGAATCACTTTTTGGGTCATTAGTGCCATCCGTTCATCGTGGTGCTCGGCAGCACGCATCTGACAATATGGAAATAATTGGGGGATGGACTTTACACAAGTCATACAGTAGCAACTACAATCATGGACAAATGCTTCTATCGAGGCTGCGAGTAATGTACAACATGATTCCATACCAAGGTAATCCGCAGTACTATACATGGCACATACATCCGTAATAGATTCTCTTTTTGGAATTTCGTTTGTGTAAAGATAATGGATGATACCATCTAATGCGTAACTATCAATATACTTTGAAGGTAAGAAGACGATGGTCGAATCGGATTCGCTAAAGTGGCTGCCGAAGAGTGTTTCAAAATAAGGTGCAGATATAAGCACCTGTTTATGACAGGCCCATCTCGTACGCTTTTCACTGTTTGATAATTTCTTCTTATTGCTGATGTTGCTGTTGTTTTCGAAGTTAGTAGTACTAGTATTGGTGGTATCAATCAAGGTTTCGAAAGAAATGGCACTACCAAATTTCTTTCGTCGGGAGATCTTCGGAATCGGTTGTGAGAGGCGTCTCTTTGCAGGCACTTGATGCGCTGCAAGCGCTACAATAACATTACTAGGTCCATAATCATTCATTATAAAATCCACTATATTGAATGGATATATTTATTGTTTCTCTAAATGATTTATCTAAGTATACTATTAAAGATCTTATATCAAAATAATAAGAAAGAAAAGATAATAAAAATAAAAAGACACTAAATGTATTTATCAAATTATAGCTCTTTTTTTTTATTTTTTTTTTATAAAAAAAGAGAAGAAAGGAAAAGAAAAGAAAAGAGAAAAAAAGGAGATCAGTAGAGAAGAGAGGATATATAAATATACGGAAAGATTTATTGTTTGTATTTTTTATAATAATTATGGTAGTAATAATAATTAAAATTATTATTATTTATAAATGATCTGTTTTCTTTTTTGTCATATCCAAGAATTCTACAGTCAGCCACTTTGTCCATGTTGTTTACTAGTGAACATGTCACACTGTTTTCGCACGATTAACCATACAAACTCTTTTACGTAGAAAAAAAAAAAGTTTATTTCACTCTCTAGTCGTTTCTGTTTTCTTTTCAGGAGTTCATCATAAAATTCTTCAAGGGCTCCTAAAGAAAATAGTCAGGCAGTTAGACCAGTAAAATTTATTATATTATTAAAAATAACATTAAAGGCTTACTTGATCCTTTAAAGATAAATTAGGTTTTTTGCATGAATTTCCCTTGAATACAAGGTTGTTCAAGTGACAAATTCTCATCTTTTTTTTTTTAAAAAAAAAAAAATAAGAGAGAAGAAGCGTAAATGTATTTGTTTATATACTCGCATATAAATACAAGTTCAGTAGGTTATGCATATATAAACAACTTTTCTAAAAAAAAAAAGTATACCATTTATTTATGCAACTTGTTTTTTATTTCTTTTTTTTTAAAAAAAAAAAGATCAATTACTCCCTTCTTGTTTTGATATTAAATAAAACAGCAATCTCCTTTATGGATTTTATTATATTTCAATGGTTAGGATATAACCAAAAGTTAAAAAGCAGATCCCAAATGACATGTATAAAATATCTAAATTTTGTACCTGACTGAATCCTTTTCATGTCAAACTATTTGTTTACATTAATTAAAAAAAAAAA
>VCJA01004471.1:8057-19178 GCA_024139275.1 Backusella macrospora
AAGATAGGCATGAATCCCTCTACATTCGTTGTCAGACGCGTTTAAGTGAACTAAAAATGCAACTTACGTTTATTTAATTCTGCCATTAAGTATTTATTTGAAGTATAAGCGAGGTTTTATTTTGCCCAGTTAAATTGACAATAAAAAGGTTTTTATTTTGAAAGAGGTTACAAATAGGTTCACTGAAGAGTGATGTCATTTAATCGCTCAGCTATTTTTCCTCATTTTAGCTTTCTTCAGTTTTTACTCAATTAATCATTCTATATATTTAATGAAATGTTTGAAATCAACATATTGGTGTGATTTATCTGTCCACATCATATTTACTTGTACTAATTCCCTTTCCATGTTTAATAAAGAAATTGAAGCTCATATTTTAAGTGTGACTGAGATTTTTGGATCTTTATAAGTAATAGACAAAATTCTAGATTATACTGATTTGACTAATAACGGAGAGGATAGTGTATATAAATAAGAAATTAGAGATTATAGAAGGAATAGATAAATAAACCCAAAAATATATAATATGTTAGCTCGCAGTAGACTAGTAGTTATGTATCTAATACTGATTTGCAATATGATATTTCAAGATATCACTCGAATCTAATGTAATAGGTAATAAAGTATTTATCCGTCAAAAGAGAACTCTTTTTTTTATTATTAATTAGAGCAAAAATAGGATTTATAAAGTATACTATATATGACGAGCACGGGAATTGCACTTCACTACAAGTGTATGTTATGAGGCAGTTGCAGATAACCTGAAGACAAAATAATGTGATGATTTAATCGATTTACTTTTATCCCCAAATTGAGTTAGTATGGCTGAATGTACAGATTATTTCAAATACACAACTTGTGACGTAGCTGTCAATGATTAATTTATCTAGACTGTATATTTTATTTTTCTCACTTGTTTTCTTCTGCAATAATATTATTGATATCGATGAGTGTAATCACAGTACAAGGAGGCCCAGCGGCAGCACCTGTTAAAGGCCCCCGTGGAGGTAACTGTTCTTCTGCGACATACAAACCCGTGCCCTAGAATACTATGACCTTTGTCCGTCACACCAATGAACTTAATTACTTGTACGCATAATTGTTTGAATAAAACACTCTTTATCGTTGATCTTATTATTTTCATGTACTATAGTTAAATATATTTCAGTAAAGTGTTCAAACCAAATATTTTTTTTAGGTCAATTTATTTTCAAAAGAACAGTCAATGAAACATCCTTTTTGAGTCAAAGTAACCATAGAAAAGCAATAAATATTCTTCTAGAATATGTCCGTTATTTTCCAAAAAAAAAACCGCTCAATTGATGGTGGAACTACTGTATATGTACTGTACTGTGTTTTCGGAGGAAATGTCATTTTTTTTCTAAATTGCTGGTGATTTATACAAGCTATATTAGCCTTTACAAGTTGCTATATACTCACTTACAATCATTCTATACATGAATAATATTATATTCAGGACACTCTATTCCGAAGTTTCGCTTCACTCATTGACAATAACAGATTATATGACATTTATTACCAATAAGTTAATTAAGAATAATAATAATAACAACAAACAAATCTTTTTGCCATACTCTTGATGATCTTTGTATAAATACGCGTTAATAAAGAGAAAAGAAGAGACTTCTTCAGTTTGAATTTACTTCCCAGTTTATTTATACGTTTTATTTTTGTTTGCACTTAACCGTGATTAATCAGCTGGCAAAAATTAGAGTGAAAATAAGGTTTTCCACTCTCTTTGAAGTGGTCACTTAAAGTGTCTTTTCCAACATCCCTTAAACTTTTTGCAATACTTTAATATTTTTTTACCACTTTCTTCAAAAACACAGTATATCCTCAAAACTGTGTTTAGTTGATGTATTGACTTCAAACCTATCGTTATGGATAGGCTCTTTTTCTAAGAAAAAAGCTTCGCTTGTCTCGTAATAATCTTTGAACGTTTTGCTTTGCCCCCTTTTTTTTATAGGTATATGCTGATTAAATACCATCTAGAAAAAATGAAAATGAAAAAAATTCCTTCCATTCTAGCATATTGAAGAAGGCATCTTGAACTAACTGAGAGAGGTTTTTTTTTTTAAACTCTTCCATGGTATTATTGAATTCAGAGAAGAAAACCCCTCTCCTGGTAATTCCCTATCTGACTCGTGTATTAGCAATTTCAAATTTACAGCGATTTTTATTGATCAAGAGGTTTCTGACGCTATCTTTAAAAGATGTGTTTATTTTGATTGTCTTTGAGGAGACATCAAAAACGGATTTTTTTGGCGTTAACAATGGATCATTCTTTACGATATTGTCCAATCTTCTTTTTCAGCTACAGTCCAATGTTTTGCTTTGCTTTGTATTTTGTGCGTTTATGTTTTTCAGCACTCTTACTCACACAAGTTTTGGTATTGTACTGGTAAAAACTAATCTTCACGTTATAACCCTTGAATTCAATTGAGTTCTTACAATAAGAGCATGTTTGATGTTTTATAAGATTGTATTTACACAAAGGTCTACGGTCTACCTCTTTAAGTGGACAATGTTCTCTATCTAGACAGCTCTCGCCTAGATAGTTTTCAATATTGCAAGAATGGAGGTAAATGTCATTATTACAAATGGCAAATCCAAGGCAGTGTTTGTAGGTAGTAGGTGGCTTCACCAATTATAATGTTGGCAACAATGATATATTTTTTATTACTTGTATGGAGTTGCCAGCTAATGTTAATATTACCTTTTTCATAAGTTTCGCTTCTATTTTTGATTGAAACTTCTTCTTTAATGACCGTGTTGTCCTTTTCGCCATTGGGGAATTGAGTATGAAATTAAGTTTGAATATTATTCATGCTGAAGTTAATAATTACTTTGAATTCTTAATAATTAGTCAACGATAAGAGAAGAAACTTGAATGATAAGCTGGAACAAAAAAAAACAAAAAAAGGTATTTGTTTACTAAACCCAATTGAAGATAAGTTGCGTATCCCACTATATAACAATAGCTAAAACACTTTTATTTATTCGCACTTTAATTTATATACACATGCGTGTAAAACAAAAACAAAAGTAGTCTTGTGTGTTCCATTTTCTAATGAAAGCAAATATATATAGGACATATATATATATATATATAAACTCAGATAACGGCGCAATGTACAAAAAGGTACATTTTACTTGTGTGTAATTACAAATCAATCATGTTTTTCTATTGAATACACAATAGTGTTTTATCTTCTATAAAATATAGAAAAAGGAAAGGAGAAAAAGAAGTGTGCTTCAAGCTGTCACTTATTTTATTTATTTATTTTGTTTATTTTTATTTTTATTTTTATTTTTATTTTTTTATTTTTATTTATTTTGATAAGTGGTTCAGCTGAGTTTTACCAGGATAATATATTGCTTATTTTGATTGCCACGTTTGGTAGAATGAGTTTTTTTTTAAGGCTACACAAAAACAAAAAGGTTGATATTCTGGAATGTCTAATATAAAATGGAAAAGAACCCTCCCATTTTCACTAAATCTCGACATATATAATAGTAAATACCATTTATAGATATGTAAAGTAATTATAGGTATTTATTAAGAATCAATTATTCTTCGTTGTATTTTTCTTTCTTTCTTTTTTATTATTCATAGACTTCAATATAGACTTAAGTTCTTAGATAACAGCCTCAGTTTCCGAATTAAAAGTAAGTCACGATAATTGGATGTTATACAAAAAAAAAATACCAAGCTTTTAAATGTTACACTCAAGTTCTATTACCTAAAATTGGATATCTGTGTATATATAACGAAAAATGAAAAAACGTTCAGCTCTTCTCTTTTTTTTTCTGCCTCTTCTCCTTTTATTTACTCAAAATAAAAACATATAAACAAATAAACAATGCTATCAAAAATAAGCTCGATTCGGCTTATTTCTATAGTACTTGTTCTTTGTTCGGTTTTATTTATTTCTTCTTATTTAATTCATATTGATCAACAGAAGACCCTTCAAGTTGAATTAGAGTCACAGAAAGCCAAAGAAATATTAGCATTACAAGAAGAAGAGGAACGTTTAAAGTTGATCGAATTAGAAAATGAAAGATTATTACAAATCGAACAAAATAAAACAGTCTATGAGCCTGGTAAAAAAAAATCGCTATATGTTTATATAATCAACTTTTTCTGATATATTATTATTATCATTCATATATAGTAATCACAAGCCAAGATGATGACATGAGTGAATTAATAAAGAAATATTTTATTGCTGTACCAACACCTGTCGATGAATGGACAGGTAAAACCTTTTTATTATTCATGTTATCTCGTTCTAATCAATTTCTGACAATAAATAATATAATTTTAGATGCAACGCTTGAATTATTTCAGTCACCGCTTGGTAGTCCCTTGAAAGCAGATTTATTTACGATTGATGAAGACATTCCAGATTTTAAAACACTTACCGTCAGAGAAAGAGTATTCAAATCCTTATACCAATATCTAGATCCTCTTATTGCTGCCGGTATTGACGTCAAAAAGGAATATAGTGATATCTGGAATATCTATACCCAACTTGAAGATGTTCTCTATCCATGGATCAAGCCACACTGGAAGAGTGCGTTTGAAATAAACAAGAGAAAAAGTGATGGAGGTCGTGGTATTGTGATGTGTGTAGGAAATGGGTATTTTAAACATGCTGTTACTGCCATCACCGCCATCCGTGAGGGACTTAAATCCGACTTACCCATCGAAATCTTTTATATTGATGAAGATGATCTGAATCAAGAAAAGCGTGAATACTTTGATAATCTCGAACATGTCAAGACACGTCAATTGGTAAACTATATCAACAATGAATATACTCAGTTTGGTGGATGGGCGATGAAACCATATGCTATGCTTTCAAGTAGTTTCTCAGAGGTTCTCTTGATGGATGCAGATGTATTTTTATTTCAGAAACCGGATATTATTTTTGAAGATGCAGGTTATAAAAAGACAGGTGCGCTATTCTTTTTAGATCGTACATTGTTTCCTTTTTGGGACGTCGGACGTAAATGGTTGAACTCTTTTTTACCAACAAAATCAAGTTATGTAAAGGAATCGAGATGGTATTTGGATACTTCGGCTCATGAACAGGAATCGGGTATTGTAGTTATTGATAAAAAGAAGGCGTTACTTGGATTGTTGTCAACTTGTAAAATGAACGATAAAGATGAAAGAGATAAAGTAGCATATGAACGTATACATGGTGATAAAGAGGTAATAATAATGATATATAAATATATGTCTATAGATATAGTTGATTATAACGAAGAAAATAACAATAATAACTCTTTCTTTTAAAAATAGACATTCTGGGTTGGTTTTGAGATGGTACAAACACCTTATACATTTGTTCGTTCTTATGGTGCAGTTATCGGTGGTCTAGGTGATGCTGGTAACAAGGGAACCGTTTGTGGTAATCAATTACATTTAGACACCCAAGGCAAGCCTCTTTGGTGGAATGGTGGAATTTTACGTGACAAGAACAGATGGCCTGATAGATATTTAAAATTCACTCACTATGCAGAAGGCGAGGATTGGCAATTTGAAACATCGTGTATTAAAGACAAGGATAAAATTAAGGAAATGAGTGAAAAAGAACAAGGATTAGGAGAATTGTATATTGAAATAGATAAAAAACGAAGAAATGGGGAGTTGACCTCTATTGTTGATGAAGATTAAGATAGTAATTATGGGTAGATAACAATGATATGTATATACTTTATTATTATTATTATAATGATGATGATTACTACTATTACTACTACTACTATTCTTTATACATATATAATTAATTAAATTAATAAAATCTTAAACAACTGTAACCATTAAAATCAAAATTTTCTTCTGGACGGCAAGCACACCTTGAATGTAAAGATTTATCCAATGGACAATGTGTAAAGAGATTAGCAACTCGGTAACCAATGTTGTCCCAAAAATGAATGTCATTCTTCCTTAAAAATAAAACTGCTCCTAGTGATTGAATCACTGGGTCACCCCATCTTTCATAAAATATCCCATTCGATTCATCTAAGTAGGAAAAGAATTTTTGATACAGTTCTCCTCGATAGAAATCAACTTTTATAATCTATTTTAATAATATATATAATTAGTTGAACACAGAGAAATCCAAACAGTCTTTTTCTTACCTGAAAGTTATTCCATAAATGACATCGATTAAAGTTTTCTGTACCTTCTTCCCAAATAAAATGCCATAGTGAGTTTGGATCGGTTTTTGGTTGCACTAATAATTTATTTTCATTTACAAATTCCAACGTGGTATCATACAAGCTGGGTATTGTTTCTGGGTATTCATACAAGGTCATTGAAAACGATGTTGTCTTATTATTATCCAACATGAATTGGAAAGGATCTTCTTCAATCGGACAGACATATTCAGTCCCAGCTTCAAATCTCCAAGCATAATCTAATTCTTGCATAAGTGGGTGTCTACAATATATTTACTTAATTAGTTAAGTTGGATCGGTCGGTTTTTTGAACTTGATAAAAAAAAATATATATTTGTACTCTTGTACCTGAAAATGGTTCCAGCCATAAATCTTGATTGGAACCGATAATCCTCGCTATCACCAAACATGGTCGAATTCAAGTCAATCCTTGCCTGTGCCGCTTTTTTTAAATCTGTATGTTCAGGGTATCCATAATACTCATGGCCAGAGACTCTCTCGAATAAGACGGTTGCTTTTGTTAATGAGCTTGCTAGTTCTTGATATTCGGCACTAAGGTGTTGGTCTGTGAAAATAATATAAGGATACTTGAATTCTTTGTTGAATGAGTCTTCTATATTTCGAATGGTATATCTTAATCTTGTTAATGTTGTTGTGTCACTCTTTACAAATGTAACAAAAGCAGCCTTGAAACGGTCATGAGGAAAAGTGAGTGTGGCGGGATTGGTATAATGCCAAGCAGAAATATTAGGGTGAAGGATGGGTGGGAGTGTTGGACTGAGTGTTTGAATAAATAAGTAAACACCCGTTAGGAGAACTGTTACTATAAGTATAATGCGTGTAAAGGGTTTATTGTAGTTCATCAAGAGATTAAAGAGATGAATTTAAATTAACATCATCAATATATATGTAATGGTGATTGCAATAAAAATATTATTAAGGCATCAACTGAGTTTGAATCTAAAAAGGGCTTTTTTACTTCTCTCTCAGTGGAAGTACCTCCCTTTTGCCCCTTATTTAAATGATATATTTATCAAAACACGGGGGCTTGATTTCAAATTATGGTTGGTATTGTGATATATTCCGGTAATCGATTCAATTGGTATTGATATCTTATTAGAGGTCGAATATACCGTTATTATGTTTAACTCCATCATGATCGTGAATGTCCGTTTTATGATACTAATAAAACCCACTGTATTTGCTCAACTATGTGTTGTATATATAAAGCCATGAAAAGAAAAATAGAATGCGTTGTATGTGTTATTTAATTCAAGTAAGTATAGACTTAGCGTTGTTTTTATTCTGCTTTAAATAGATAGAGTGGCGTTTATTAATGAGAATCAAAAAAAGAAATTGCACTTTGAAGTGGTTTTATATAGTGGCTCTCCTTGACTTTTCTTCCATTACTGGTCCAGATTATATAGAAATGTCTTATATTTTTAATTTGTTGCCAATTATTATTATTATTATTATTATTACTTTTGTTATTTGCTATAAAGGAAGTTGAAGTAGATAATACTTTACTTTTACTTCATTGTCATTTTACATATATTATATACACCAAACATGTTCTATACAAGAGTAATATATTCAATATTTACAGGCATGCAGATAATTCGCTCAGTTTTGTTTAGAAAGTAGGTATTTTGTTTATATTATCTAATTTAACTTTTTGTTCAAGAAATTTCAGGGGAAGCAATAAATGCAAGCGATGCATTGCCATGCTATACAGCACTGTGAATGTCATTTTATTTTTGATAGCTAAATAAAAGAGGTACGTATATAGAATATTGTATGATATACTTCATAATAATTATAAGTTTACTTTCTCACATAAGAAAAAACAAATTGGGGGTGTTTGTAAAGGCAGATTTATATGTATATGTATATTATATCTTTATTTCGAGTGGTATTTACTAATAAAATGATATAATATGATATATGATATGTGATAACAGAATAGAAAAGTGGAAGTGATTTATGACTTGATTAAAAAAAAGCGTAATAAAAACTAAATATGTATATTCACAATTGAAATCGAGAGAGAGAGAGAGAGAGCGTAACTACTTCAGTGTTATTTGAAAAGTTATACAGTATAAAAGATCTATTAGAAACTGATTGATTTCTTAACTTACTTAGTATATCACTGTCTTTTGTTTTGGCGTTATAGTAGATTTATACTTTATATAATTTTTCTTAACATAAATAAATAGTTTGTGGAGGTCATAGTGCAACCTTTTATTATTATTATCCATAAAAGGTTTTATTACAATAATATAGACAAAGATATATCAAAGGAGATAATAAAAAAGAAAAGAAAAGAAAAATAGATAAAGGTTACTGAAGGGCTAAAGAAACGTGGTTTAGTTGCCAGAAATATGACTTATTTAGTAACAAGAAAAAAAAAAGCAAAAGAGAATATCTATATTAAATAGAAAGAGAGGTTAGCTCAGCCTAGAGATTGTAAGGGATGAGTTTATAGGTATAAAAAAAGATTAATCAATCTTCTCCCCCAGATCCTATTTTTTTTTTAATTAAAAAATCTTTTTCTTTTCTTTTTCTGTTTATATATAAAAGTAATCGGTAACAATAGTAATAAAAGAGCATAAAAGAGCCATTCTCACCAAAACCCACATGAAATCGATATAATACATGCACCTTTTTAGTTTATTAAGATTCAAACATTCTTTTTTTCTTATTGTTTAATTCCCTTTTTTGAAATCGTTCTAATTTTGAATATAAAAGTTTATAGTATTTAACTCCTCGAAATTCTCCCTGATTTCAAACATTTTTTTTCTTTTTCTTCATAAGCTTTTTCTTTCTTTCTTTCTTTTTTTCGTTTGAGAAAGAAAGAAATAAATAAAACATATTATCATTATTTCTATAAAAGAAATATATGACTCGATCTGAAGCTATTTCACTTTCAAAGACAATGACAAACGAAAAAGTACAAGAACAAGAATGGAAAGATGAAATATCGCCAGAGACTGAAATGTATCTTGATACTCCACCTACTTATGGTCTTACCCATCAACAAGTAGAAGATAGATTGGCAAGATTTGGAAGAAACGAGTTGAAAGAAAAGAAACCTAGCAAAATATTACACTTTCTTTCTTTTTGTAAAGTTTATATAAATGTTTCTCAAAAATATAATAAATAGAAAGAAAACAAAACAAAATAAGCTTACAAACTTTTAAAATTTATACATACTAGTTACTGGAGCCATTGCATATCTGATGGAGATATCACTTTTATTAACCATCTTAACAAACGATTGGCTTGATTTTGGTATCATCACTGCCATGTTAATCATCAATGCACTGATTGGATATGTTGAAGAAGCCAGAGCAGAGTCCGCCATTTCTGCCTTAAAGAACAGTTTAGCATTATTGACGCGATGCTGGAGACAAGGTCAACTTGTTGAGTTAAATGCATCCGAGTTAGTTGTTGGAGATGTTATTGTTTTACGTATTGGTGATATCGTACCCGCCGATGTTCGTTTACTCGGTATCGGATCGACAGGTGAAGCAGTTCAAGGGGATCTTAATATTGATCAGAGCGCACTGACGGGAGAATCTTTACCTGTACATAAAAAGATGCATGATATTGTTTATTCTTCTAGTATTGTGAAGCAAGGTCAGCAGCTCGGTATTGTCGTACGTACAGGTTCGAATACATTTATCGGTAAAGCTGCTAGCTTAATCTCAATCACTACAAACGCTGGTCACTTTCAAAAGGTTATCAATTATATTGGTAATTTTTTAATTATCCTTTCTTTATTTTTGGTTTCCATTATTTTTATTTATGATTTGGTTGAGAAGAAAGTAAAAAATGGAACTGTTACTAGTGCAGATGTACTAGAGGCTTTGAAAGAAGTAGTGGTACTTACTATTGCAGCGTAAGGGGGTTATATATATATTCATTTTATTATTGTAATCAATCAAATACTCATTTTACAATCTATCAATTTAGTATACCTGTCGGCCTGCCTACAGTCATGTCAGTCACAATGGCAATTGGTGCAAAACAGTTGGCGAAAAAAAACGTGATTGTGAAAAGATTAACAGCAGTTGAAGAACTTGCATCTGTCTCTATTCTCTGTAGTGACAAGACAGGTACTTTGACCTTAAACGAACTTACATTCGATGAACCTTATTTGTCAAATACATTCACCAAATCCGACCTTTTACTATATGCATACCTTGCATCTGAACCTGCAACAAGTGATCCGATTGAATGTGCTATTCGAAATGCGGCAGAAAATAATAATAGTAATACAATAATCACAAAAGATGCTCACGATCAAGTTTCTGGCTATAAAATTGTTTCTTTCAAACCATTTGATCCTACCGAAAAGTTATCGAGTGCAACTGTTTTAGAAAAATCAACCCAGTCTAGTTTCAAAGTGGCAAAAGGTGCACCCCAGGTTATCTTAGAGTTGATACAAAACCAAGATACGATCGAGGCCGCAGAGCTGGCTACCCAGGAATTCGCAAAGAGAGGACTCCGTGCGTTGGGAGTTGCAAGAACAAAACCTAAAATTAGAGAACAGGATGAAAAGGAAGATGAGTGGGAATTCGTGGGTTTGTTCAGTCTGATTGATCCACCCCGTCATGATTCGGCTAAAACTATACAGGAATGTGCAGAGTATGGTATCTCTGTTAAAATGATTACAGGCGATCAGACTATTATCGCAAAAGAGGTTGCGCATAGATTAGGTATGGGTCAGGAAATTCTTGATGCAAGCAGTCTGGTGGATCCTTCAAAAACAGAAGATCAAATTGCAGATGAGTGTTTATCTGTTGATGGTTTTGCACGTGTCATACCAGGTAAACAAAGTTTTTTCTTCGTTTGTTTATGTATAATTTTCTTACTCTTTTTTTTTTTTTCAATTTTGTTTTAGAA
>VCJA01004483.1:18941-34307 GCA_024139275.1 Backusella macrospora
AGGAAGGAAGGAAGGAAGGAAGGAGGAAAACAAAACAAAAATCTTCAGGCATAGTTTTTCCCAAAATTAGCATCGTTATAATTTTTATGATTTTCTTTCTTCATTACTGCTAGATAGCTTTATTTGGATGGTTAAGCGACGCAATTATCTCTTACACTACAAGATGTATATTTATAAATTTAATAACGATAAGATATTAGAAATAATCAAGCAATTGCATATGACGTTTATAATTTTTTTTTAATAATTAAGTCTTGTAAGTAGGCTGTTGAGAGAATCTTTATTATAGATTAACTAAGAATTCGCTCCTTTTCTTTGTTTCATTATCTATTTTATTCTCAAGTTATCTTATTAAGTGAAGTGATTTGTTTCTTTCTCTTTTTTTTTTACAATAAATTGATCTCAGGCACAGAAAACTTCAAATGTCGTCATAATGGAAATAACTTTACATATGCTGTCACTGGATTTACTCGCCAAAATTGGCATGAGTTTACGTTTCTTGATTGGTTATCACTCTATTTTTATACTGTATATATCACACTTTAATTAAAACTGAATGTGGCAAAAGACTAAAAAAAAAAATGATATCACATAAGCTTACATTTATTGGATAAAAAATGACAGGTGAATATAGCTACTGTTTTCATAACAGCCAGATATGATAGAGACTTAGCTCTCAAAAGTGCTTAAATAAATCTATCAAGCAAAATCGTGCAATCCCATTTATGGAATTACTGTTTGGAGACAAAGTAATACATGCTTCTGTATTTTGAATTACCAAAACATATGTTAATTCAATTTGATTTCAACGGGAGATACATTACAGAAATTTAGATTTTAAATCACGTTAATGTTGAAAATAAAACGAGTACTAGTAACAGTAAGCATTTGGTAAGAAGCATAAAGGAATCTAATCATACGTTTCATGTAAAAAAATATAGTAGATTATTAATAAACTCAGACTTTATTATTTCCAAATTTGATTATTGATCACCATTAAAAGTAACGGTTTCTCCTCGTTACTTTAAATGATATGAATAAAAGTTTTTTTTTTTCATTTTAGAGGTTGATCCATCTACTAAATCACTATAGTATATGAATATTAGTAACATTAGCTCCAAGTGTGTATACAGTAAACTAGTGAATGTCTATAGATCAAGACATGTATAGATAATCAAGAGTATTCTTAAAAGTATAAAAACACGGATAGTTACTTTCAGCACTATTAACCATATTTGTATCACTGATATCAATGACTAAAGAATGACTTTAAGCTATGGCCAATTCCATTATTGAAAATAATTCTATTTAAATGTTACTATCAGCTCTTGTGCTTAGCTCATATAATTGGCTATATTCAGAGGTGTTAAAACACAGATCGATTTGTCTTCCGGATATCTGATAGATATCATTTATGATGTTGTATTTACTATTATTAATATTCATGAAGGTATCATTTGTTACACCGGTTTCAGTTTATATTTAGTAGCTGAGGCATAATATTGATATGAATCTAAGAACATCAGAGTACGTTGATATTGTATAGGCGATTTAAATACTATGGTGGAGAGAAAATAGTGAAATACTGAGACTATATTTCGATATTAAAAAGAAGAATATATTTATTGTAACTTAAACTTATGTAATGTGAATTCTCACTTAATTTAAGGATTAAATATGTGAACTACTAGTGCCTGATATAGTATATTTTACGAGATTATTTTAAGCTCCAATAATAAGCTTATTAAGAGGAATAGTTAATGGTTATGAATGGATGGCAGTTTAGATTATAGAGGCTCTGTCTCGACATATGTTTTAGGATCTACTAATATACAATTTACACTAGGGAAGCTTTCGCTAGTATTTTCAGTTTGGTATGTCTCTATAACTACTGTTTTAAATTCAAACCTTAGATGTCAAAATCAATTAATAAGCGCTATATAACGAATATATAAAAAATCAATCAAAATATCCATCATAAATATCCTGTTGAAGAGTCATTTTATAACAAGTTTAATATATTATAATACATACGCACTATTATTATTTGAAAAAAAGCTAAATCAAAGCACCAGAACGGGTTTCTGCTTGACTTCAAAGCAAGAACTATATCCACTCGTCACCTATTGGTTGACTTTGAAAAGCGCATTTCTTCCATAAAGTACCACAATTAAAAACAGCAAAATAAAATACTTAATTTCTATTGGATATTCCAACTAATAACAGTCATAAAAAAAAAGTCAGAGAGGGGGTGGTAATATTCAAGCCGGAGAACCCTAGACAAAAAAAAAGACAAAGGTTACTTTTATTAAATTAGAAATGGCACAGCAAGCTAAACAAGCAGCTCAAAGACTTGGTGGTATGTTCCCTCAGGGATCCGGTAAGGGTCTCGGTTCTGCTGCTGGTGCTCTTATTGTTTTGGGTGGTTTAGGTTATGGTATTAATACTGCTCTTTTTAACGGTAAGTTAAAATGTCATTTTGATCTTGTTGAAATTTAAATATTGAAATTGGCTTTATCTAATTCCATTCCATTCCATTTCATTAGTTGACGGTGGTCATAGAGCTATCAAATACACTCGTCTTTTTGGTGTTCAAAACACAGTTTATAACGAAGGTACTCATTTTGTTATCCCTTGGTTTGAAACTCCTATTATTTACGATGTTCGTGCAAAGCCTCGTAATGTCGCTTCCTTGACTGGTACCAAAGGTATAGACATAATAAATACTAAGGGAAATTGGAAGGTTTTTTATTCGCAGGGTGTCATTAATCAGAGTTTAAATTAGATTTGCAAATGGTTAACATTACCTGTCGTGTACTTTCAAAGCCTCGTACAGATCAACTCGCCACTGTCTATCGTACACTTGGACAAGATTATGATGAGCGTATTCTTCCTTCTATCGTCAACGAAGTGCTCAAGTCAGTTGTTGCTCAGTTCACTGCTTCTCAATTGATCACACAGCGTGAGCGCGTCTCTCGTCTTGTTCGTGAAAACCTTGTTCGTCGTGCCTTGCGTTTCAACATTATTTTGGATGATGTCTCTATCACACACGTTGGCTTCTCTCCTGTCTTCGAGACTGCCGTTGAAGCCAAGCAGATCGCTCAACAAGATGCTCAGCGTGCTGCATTTATTGTCGACAAGGCTCGTCAAGAAAAGCAATCTATCATTGTCCGTGCCCAGGGTGAAGCTAAATCTGCTGAATTGATTGGTGAGGCCATTGAGAACAAACCTGGTTTCTTGGAATTGAAGCGTATTGAAGCTGCTCGCGAAATCGCCACAGTCATCTCTCGCTCTGGTAACAGAGTTATGCTTGACTCTGACACTTTATTACTAAACATCAATTCTACAGAGAAGTCCGCCAAGAAGGATTAAAAACAAAAAGAAACAAAAATAAAATAAATCAAGGGAAAAAAAAAATGTAAATGTTTAATATTTATTTAATTTATATCAATATCATGATCCACTTTATACGAAAGGATATTAGAGAAAATAAATAATGCAAAAGCTGTTTGTGAATACCATGCCTTTCAAAAGTCTTGATGATATATTAGAATAGAAAGCTACGATTTATACGCTATAAGAATCATTGCTGTTTATGTCGATGTTGTTTTTCTGATTTTCGCTATTAAAAAAATAGACTGTTATTTATTTATTCCAATGCTTTTTATTTCTCTTTACATAAGACTGCTATCAGTTGTAGTACTATTTGACCAATTAAATATTGTTTTAATACTAAAGAGTTATATGATATTACATACATCCTAAGAATTCCTTGTACGTGGATTTAACAGAGGCCGGGGATACTTTAAAATTTTCAATGAATGAAAGCTACATGTATGCTTATTTGCGAAATTCTAAAGTTTTTAAGGTAAACTAATGTATTTTATTATACCAATTATGCTGTCTTATATATTGTATAAAATAAGGCATAGATATCAAATAAATTTGAGAGAGACATACACGACCAGTTTTTTTTGTCCAAAAATAAATTAAGATTTCACTTCATTTTTTTTATGGCTGATCTAAATGAAAGGCTAAGAAAAAATATGGCTACTTTAAAGCGAAGCAACGCATCAAATGGATCATATACATCTATTTTCTGCTCAGAGATATACGGAGAAGAGAAATACCTCCTATATTAAGATAGTTTTGAGGCCCAACTTTGTAGTAATAATTATGCACACCATCTCTCAAGTACCAAGTAAGTACCTTGCTCTTTTTTTTTTTTAAAAAAAAAAAGGTTGACTAGGCTGAATACTATAATATTTCTGAGCTACGTGCGTAATCTATTGACTTTTCTGTTCGAGCTAATGTTGATATATCTCAGAAACATAATGTCGGTAATAGTATTAGGAGCCCTTTGGTTTTGATCTCATTTTTTTTCTTTGCTTCACTTCCCTTTCTTTCTTTCAATTGTAAAACAATAACTTTCAAAAGTGATACTTGGTAATGCTTATCTTTAAAATTTTCTTTATCATATTATATAGTTCGGATATTTCACTTATTTTTTATTAAATATAGAAAGCTAGATGAAATTAGTGGTCAAGAGAGATATCTTCAAGAATGGTTTTGATTCCCGGTTTATATGTTTTGAAATACTTGGTGGTTCTTTATCGCACATCACTTCTTCTTGTCCAATATCAGTTTCAAGGTTAACATTTTCTTGCTATACATCCAGGCGATATTCATTTTTTTTTCTTATACCAACTTTAATATTCAAGAAGACTACTCTTGTTTCAAAAATTTCCAAGTTTGTCTATAATATACCAAATCTTTACTGGCTAGCACATAATATGCGTCAAATGTATATATATATAAAGTTTATATTAATAATGGTTCTTTATTATAATCTTTATGTTTCCATTTATCTAACACGATTTTTTCTTCTTATTCATTTAAGAGACATTTTACTTTTTTATATCAAGAGATTGATCGCTGTATTGAATCCCTTTTCCCACTAGGGAAGGGTTTATAATGATATTGTAATCGTTTATGAGTGACTTTTTCCTCGCTGAAATTTTTTAAGGCATCACACCCTTGATGGGTCTATCTCGTGGTCCTACTACTATAAATCTCTCTGACGGTGGCATTAGCTCGTAATGTATGCCCATGATAGCACCCTGTTGAGTTCGAGTCTGAAAACCCTTCGGCTCTTTAATTTATAAATGCTTAATAAAGTCATCACTTACATGCAAAAAAAAAGAAGTGTTAGTGAACATGCTGATCGTGTTATAAGTTTGCACTATTCAATTAAATAATAATGCAACTTGGAAACGTCACATGTTTTGTGATTATTGTGAGTGTTTTACTTTATTTATTTATTGGAAATGACTCGCTCAGAAATGGATTTCGATGGCAGAACATTATATTCAGACTGGTCTCTCGGGATACTTTTGCCTGATAATCCTCTTAAGTGATTTAATGCTTTTGAAGGTGCTTCGTTAGAATGTTCTGTTAAATCATTGGTTGACCCCGTTACAATCACCCGCTCTAATAATGGTGAGGTCGATGAACCTGTGGCAAAATCGGTAGAACGTATCATTCGTTCAAAAGACGGGGGAGCTTTTGATGCTCTTTCAGACAAAGCTTTTAGTTTTGGCCATCTATCACTAGTCTGTACTATATCTCCTGGATCTAAAAATTGCTCCAAAGATGAAAGAGATTTAAAAATTTCAACGGCATGTTGTTGCGTCTGCTTAGCATATTCTTTAACAGCGTTAACTTGTGGAAAACAAAGAGGAAAAAAAAAATTCAGTAACGTAAAATAAAGATATGCACTATTACAATACCTTCTGTTAGCTTCTCAGACGTTGCCTTTGCCTGATTGAAGGCCATTGTTAACGTTTGTGATGTATTTAAACTAAGTTCATCTACATATTTAATACGTTGCAATAGTATTCTCTATGCCTTTATGAGAATTTGACCGGCAAAATCTTTGTTTTATATCGAGATACCTGTTCTTCGCCAATATTTGATATGTTCTCTTTTATATGTCTTTGTAATTCAAACAAAATTGCTACCAAAGGGCTTAGTTCTTCAGAATCATAAGAAGACTCCTTTGAAGAGCTTTTTAGCACATTTGTTATCCCCAGTAAATTTTCAATACTAAAGCCTTTATCATAATCTTTAATAAAAGGTTCAAACTTATTCCATTAAACGATAAATATCTGAGTCACTTTTGTTGTTGTTTCTTTTTACTGCTTTTTTTTTTTGAAGAATACAATATAATACTCAAGTACCTTTGGAATTTGCTTTAATTGCTCCAACTCATCGTCAATAGTTTCTTCATTAGATGAAGCTACAACTTGAATAATCCCCTTTTATACCAGTGTAATCAGTGTTATTATTAGTTCTACTTTATTACTATAACACATTGCCTACATCTTGTGAAAGTACTGAATCTGAATGTTCTACTTTGAAGGATTTAATTGTCAAGTTATAAAATAGAAAGTTGATGAAAGAATGTAAATACCATCATCTTGTGCTAGATTTGGATTATTTAGTTCTGATCGCACGCTTGGAGAATATTTTTTTAAAAGTGGATTATTCAATCCCGATTGTTCCTGACCCTAAAACTAAACTTAGTATTGAATCAGTTTAATATCAAATTAAAAACGAACCATTTCAGCAAAAGCTCAACGAAAATGCTCGTTTAAAATTGGGTTAGTTAAAAAAAGTCCGTTAACCAATTAGAATTTGAATCAATCAAACCCGCGAAATTTGACCCGGTAGTTTAGTTTGCCAGCCATGCAGAATATGTTTAATCTAAGCTTTAATTTTTATAATAAAATAGAATTGAAGAGGTAAAAAAAAAGCTGAAAATCAAATATAAGGATAAGCATATATACTCATCAGAGCGTAAGTCATAAGCATGGGATTGAAAAATTAATGACTTTGAAAAAAAACCTTAAGATTTGAAAACGCATATAATATAATTAAACTAAGACTGGCGAGAGAGAAATCCTTGATAGTGTTTACCAAGTTTCTCGAAATAAGAGATGGTGGTTTTAATAAGATGGATTTTTTTTTTGGATTCCTTATTCGCTGATCAAGCTATTTCTTTCAGAACCACACTTATTTACTTCATTTTTAAGATATTCATGTACTTGGCAGCATCACCAAACAAGCAAAACATACAATTCATTTTTTTCTTTCTTCATCAACAATTGCATTTAATACATATGTATTTACACATAATTTTCAATTCAGACATTTATTTCTTTATCAATTCTTGAACTAACAATATCTTCTACTTCTAAAAGACTGTGATTGCAGTGTACTCAGTTATATTCAGAGTATTTGTCACAAAGTGATCAAACTGTAATCCATCTTTTAGAATGGTAATATAAGGACAATTTGTGTAGTTGGGGACCTCACTAACTACAGAATTAATAGATGGTAACGAGAAAGAAGAGGAAAGTATTTTATTTTGAAAACATTTTTTTGTCCTGGGGTGTAAATTATGTTCTTTCCTTCACCCTGCTCGCTACTTGCATTTTGATGAGTATTTAGTGTCTTCGGTTAAAGAGCTAAACAGAGTTTAGAAAAATTGCATATTTAAAAAATAAAAAAAAAATAAAAAAAATAGGCGCTTCTTTTCCTTTAAAAATTAACCTTCCAACTGAAATAGATGTCAGGCGAAAGCTATTCCAGATCAAAGGTAAATCTTGTTAAATTATGATATGTGATTTATTACATGAACCCAAGCTAAAATATGTTTCTTTTTGTAGCTTTCATTTGAGTAAAGCAAACTAATTAAAGGGAGCTTATTTTTTATTCTTTAAAACTAACAGCCACATTGTTTTTAGATATCATTATTTTAGAATATAATAGTAATATAAGGTATTTACACATTATTTAACTTTAAAGAATACTATAATAATCAGATATATTTTATAAATTAGGACATCACTACTGTTAAAGTGGTATGAAATTCAGAAGAATTATCATATCAATACAGAACTTCTAGTTGATAAGGATTAATGTTCAAAGAAGTTGCTTAGTCTAGTTTTTTTTTAACCAATATAACGTCAATTAAATAAAATATAATTCTCGTAAATGATGATATAATGTTGATTGATATAAGTGAGAGTAAAGTGCCAGTGATAAATAGTTTCATGTCTGTGATACATGAAATATGGCCATTTTTTGTAATTCTAGTCATGGTAATTTTTTTGCTAACACAAAAAAAAAAAGATAAGTATTTGTCAACAAAAAAACTTTAATTTTCCTCTAGGTGTGTACATATCATAATGGTGTCATTATATTGCCTCAGTATAGAGCAAAATCACTCATAATTAAAAAGAGAAAGATATAAGGAATGAGATAGTAGTTCCGATGGGTTACTATATGACCTTTCACTTTCATTTGGATTATTTCAACCCCAAACGTAATTATAAGCTAAAGTTTTTATGGAAGAAATGCCTTTAATTACCAATATGCTGAGTAAAACCTGGTCTAGAATCCAGTCTTCTACTATACAAAATTTTTAGCCATTTCATTAAAATTAAGTATACAAACAAAGAAAGGTACTAAGATTATTTTTATTCTATCTTTAAGTATAATTGCTATCCCATACGACCAGATGGCTCGGGTTTGTCGATCAAACACAACTATGGGGTTCACTATTCGAGGATAGCTAAGTTTTCATTGTGTCAGGTTTTTTTTTAAAAAAAACTAATAAATGTGAAATATAGACTATTCTTATCAACTCAATAAATCAAGCTAAAACGATAGTTTAAAAATAAAACTATCTTTCGTCATCGAAACGTATAATCAATGATGATAAAAAACTTCAAGAATAAATCACTATAGTTAAATTGGACTTAAATACTTAATTAAATTCAGAAAATATCACTTTGTTCATGTACTTATTCTGTACTTTTTTTTGGGGGGGAAATGTCTTACTCTTCTCAGCTATTCCCAATGCGAACGTTTGTTTACAAGTGTGGATGATACATATTGCATAATCAGATGTTGACGTGAAATATGGCCATTTTTAAATCTCAGAAAAGCTTATCATGTGAAAAAAATAGACATACGTTTTAAAAATCTTTTCTGAACTTTCTTTTTGTTATTCCATTTTCATGAAAGAAACAAAACTTACTAAAATTATTCGCGAAGGAAAAGATGTGTCAGACACTTTATCCGAAAAGCTTCCTAATATAAGATGGGCACCGCTATATGGTATTCCTTTTGAGCGTAGAATACAGACAGCAACTGTGTTTATCTGGGTGTTTTTATTATTTAACTGTTTATCTATTTTTGGCTTGTCTTTATGTCTCCCATTCTTGTGGCCATTACATATCGCCTATATCATATATATTTATCGAGATACGACTTCAGAAAATGGTGGTCGCCGTTGTCAATGGTTTAGAAGACTTCATATATGGTCCTATTTTGCAGGCTATTTTCCAGTAAAGTTAGTAAAGGAGTGTGATCTTGACCCTAAAAAGAACTATATATTTGGTTATCATCCACATGGAATAATCTCTATGGGAGCATTCTCTAATTTTGCTACAGAAGCAACAGGATTTTCAGAGTTGTTTCCGGGTATCATACCCTCTTTGTTAACGTTGACAATCAACTTCAAATTCCCTATATATCGCGACATTATTCTTGCACTTGGAATTGCATCAGTATCCCGTCATTCATGTGAACATATTCTTTCTTCAGGTCCTGGAAAATCCATTGTCATTGTGATTGGAGGTGCCGCTGAATCATTGAGTGCACGCCCAGGTATCACAGACTTGACGTTGAGGAAACGTCTTGGATTTATAAAAATGGCCATTCGAACTCAATCCGATTTGGTACCAACCTTTTCTTTTGGCGAGAATGAGTTATATGATCAGCTAGACAATGTCCAGGGAAGTTGGTTATGGAAATTACAAAAGAAATTACAAAAGAGAGTAGGTTTTACACTGCCACTCTTCCATGCACGCGGTATTTTTAATTGTAATTGTTTTTAATGTTTGATGTTTTTTTATCACTTTGATAAACGTTATTTTATTTATACTTCTACCGTTTAGATGATGTTGGACTAATTCCCTATCGTCATGAAGTGGCCACTGTTGGTAAGTAGAGCGGGGAAAGGAAGAGAAATATTACATTTATTGTTACATATTAAAAAAAAATATATTATACTATGAAAGTGGGTACACCAATTGCTGTTCCAAAATTAGAACCTGGTCAAACGGAACCCACAGAAGAACAGGTCAAACACGTACAACAACTTTATATTGAGGAGTTAAAGTCGATTTTTGATAAATATAAGGACGCTTATGCCAAGGATAGAAAACAAGACTTACAAATAATCAACTAACCAAACATATTTTGTCATAGGGAATCTATGTACTTTTATTATTATTATTACATACAAGAATATTTCTTGGATTCAAGAAAAAACTGTATACAAAAAAAAAAAAAACTTTTTTTTTCTCTCCCTTCTTTCTTTTTGCACTGATGCCTACTCCATGGATGATAAACTAGATGTATAATAAAAATGTTATATAATAAATAATGGAAAAAATATAAAGAAAAAAAAGTTACACTTATATGTACAATTATTATCTATTTCCAGAAAAAAAAATGGTAACTAATGTCAAAATGATTAAAAATGATGTCTTAGATGAGAGTTTTATTTAAGAAATCATTGAGAAATATTGAGAAGATGCTTAATATCAACTTTACTAACATTAGGAAATGACCAAATATAACTCTGAATGTACCAATTTATTTGCATGATATATACTTCCCTTTTTTTTTCGAGAGCTGGGTAAAATATATAATTATGTAGAGGATCTTGGATAGGTTCAAGGCAATTATTTCAAAAAATATTGGTTTTTTTTGCTATCATCTCGATGATAATAAAGAAGAACACACTGCCCTTTTTTGAGTATGACTTCTTTACTTAGCTAAAATATTTATTATATTCGATATTAAACTCTAGAAAGTTTTCAGTTGTTTATTGTACTCATAAATGGAATAATCGTGAAAGCAGTTATGCAAAGTTGAAGATTATTAAATATATCGTAATTACAATAATTTTGAGTGAGTCGTATACTACAGTAAACAACAAACCATAAAAAACTAATCGCCCCAGGCTAAATTAAAAATATGAGTTTGTTCAATGAACTTACATTATGTGATATTAATCATATATACTACGTTGTACCAGTCTATCACCCATATCAATTTAACTGGCACTGACACCCACAATTACTGATGGGACAGGTGGTGTGATGTTCAAACCACTGGTGCATATGTATAGCATGTCCTCCATGTTTACATGATTGACACCAAGTAAACCAAAGATCAAAAGCTTCCATGTTTACTATTGTTGTATGACTGAGTATATTCACTGTACATTTTATATCAATGATGGTTACCTGTTCGTGGATCATTAGCTGTCATTGATTTCCGTTGACTACTAATAGGAACATCCATGTTTAATAAACACAAAGCACATCTTGGTAGAGGTTTTTTACAGCTAACACACATATTTTCCTATAACTTTATTAGCATATTTTCACCATTTAGCTTCGCCTTTTTATTTCACCTTTGCCATATTAAGTGTACGCTCGTTAAATATATTAGAGTACGTGTTTATCCTTTTTCCTTCTCGACTTTTGAAATTTTTTGGAATAAAACGATGACTTAATGACTGTCCACAAAGATTACATCTCATATGTATTTGTGGAGGCGCAATTTCATTTGACATTTTCATTTTTTTCCCTCTTTGAATATCGAATTTAGCCCTTTCTCTCCACAGCTGCCATCTGTCTAAAAGTGAACGATAGCTATATGTAGACATTGCATTAATTTTTGCTCGTTTCTTTCCTTTTTTTTTCTTTCCTTTACTTTTCGACCCAGTCATCTACTCGATTGTCCTTAAATCTTTTTGGTACTATATAGCTCATAACTAGACTTGCGCTTTGGACATCGCCAAATCTATCGATAGCTTTTTCCAGAAGATTTATACCTTGCCATGTTATCCCAGTAATGACAATGCCTTCAGCATTTCCGTCTGATATAAAAGATTCCATGGATTTGTTCAAATATTCCGTCATCTAAGAACATCTAGAGTTAATCTAAGCTAATACTAATAGATTTGAATAATATACTACCTCTTCATCGTCCAAAACTCGAAGAGCGATAGCCATTCTTTCTCGGAGTGTTAATTCAGGTTCATTTAATATCTTGTACCAATCACCTGATGCAATATATGCAAACATTGCTCTTAAATATGGCCGCTTAACCATGCACTTACTAAGATCTTCACATACATCTCTCCACGTGCTATTACCAATAGCTTCGCCTGCTTGATACTCGGCTAATATAGCAGACATTAAATGAAATTGTTGTGCTAAAACAAAGGGATATTGAATTCATATATATATTATTTATGAACCAACTCAATTGAAATATCACTACCTTTGATTTTATCGTCATTTTTCGCATTTCTTAAAGATTTTATTGCTCTGTCTGTTAATCCATGAAACAAAGCCCAGCCTGCTGCCTTGTCATAATCACCCCGAGACTCAAGCCTATATTTTTCTATTAGTTTTGATTTGAAATCCTCTTTGTTCTTTTTTGTTTGTTTGTTTATTTAATTATATTCACCTTATCAATTTCTTTTCAAATTCTGTCGCAGTAAATGCGAAACCACAAGCAGATAAAGCAATGTTTCTATGAGCCATTTTTGATGTCACTACCATCGGCAAGCAATTTGATTTATCCACAAACTCTGCTACAGATGCTTCTTTATTAAAGCTGTTCAGTCTAACTAAATTATTTACTTTCTCTTTTGATACTTTATTTAAATGAGAAGTATTAAGAGATGATGGTTTACTATCAGGAATATCTAGTACAATCAAATAAATACAGTGGTTTATAGTTGTATTTAATATTTTAGATAACATACCTGGTCCATTCCAAATGCCATAAACACCATGAAAACTATAATCAAAGTCGCTTATTCTGGATAAATAACTGGAAATCTGGTCAGCCCTTTTCATCCAAGACCAAAGTTCTCTTAGTTTACGATTTTCGCTGACAATATGTATGTTTCTATCATACTTTTTGATATATAAATAATACTATTGCTTCAGTATTTCATTACACTTACATCTATAGAATAACCTTGAATGGCTCTTTTTCTCATAACGACGGATATATCTTTCTCGAATTCTGAAGTTAATTCTTTATCATTGAGGTATCTCAGTGAAACATTTTTCTGTATCCTTGTAAATTTCGATATTTAACATATATTCCTCTTACATCATCTATATATACTTACTGATCTTCTGAGTTAGCAACTTCAGTTTTAAACGATACGGATTTAACTGGAATAGAAGATACATACGAAATCAAGTCTTCTTTTCCTGTTATAATCAATCCTCCTTTAGGCTCCCAAGAAACAGAACAGGCTTCTTGTACTTTAATACAACCAAAATTCCCGTCATTTCTCATAGCCAGTATTTGATGTATATTTGATGGTAAGTTGGCTGGAATAAATACAAAAGAAGATAATGACTTTACATCGGATAAGGTCCTTCTACTCTTCCAAAGGACAGGTATGGAAATATCCATTTCATCTGGAACTTTTTCCTCTTGAATTACTTGAAGAGAGTGATCTTTTTTGGAAGCTAGATAAAGTGCGTAGTCATAAGATTTTGTTTCTTGAATATCCCAAAGTTGAATAAAGTTGTCATCTTTTGTAAGTGAAGATATAAAACCTGATCGAGAATGTGAAAAATCAATCTGTGTCAATCCGCCTTTTGTATTCGCTTCTAAATTCAGTGTAAGCACGTATGAAAATGTCAAGGGTAAAATAAAAAGCTATTGTATTTTTTTTTCTGCTTTTCTTTAAAAAAAAGGATATTGCTTCAGAGCTCTTCCGGATATCCCACAATTTAATAATGTTTTCTTCCGTGTTGGAAATAAATCTATAAGGATTAAACGGATCTACTGTAACACCATTTACTGCTTTTGTAACATATTGGAGCTGACTATGATTCATATCCGTCCTTATATCATAGACTCGGATAAATTTATTACCCATACCAGCAATAAGTAGAGGAGAGTTATAATATTCTGACCATGCACACGATGAAATAGATTCTGAAGGACCACATTGATAGACAGGCCCCTGTTCTCTAAAACTTTACCTCTGTCAATGATACTTGTATTGGCATTTTATATTATATACTTTACATAGATCCAGGACTAGACACATGTACCTCAGAATATTTTTGACGTTCTATTTGATATTGGTTATATAATTATTTTTCCATGGTTTTCATATTACCTCCATCATTTCCCCTATTATCTAATCTCCACTGACTAATGATAGATGACCTTGATTCTTGATAAGAGTGTCCTTTTCCTGATATATCTATATTTGTTGGTGTTTGAGAGATGGGTGTATTTGTAGAGCTATCAATGGCTCTGGATATATCCCATACTAACAAACAAGGATCATTTCTCACTTTATCAAGACCCACTGCTAATAAATTAGGATGGGATTTTGAAAAAGAAATTACGTTGCAAGGTCTAGACATCTTAACGCTGAGTACCGGATACTGAGTCCCTTGTACACTAGTATTATTTAAAGATTTTGGTCCATTTTCTAGTAATGTTGATTCTCTTAGGGCTTGTTCGTACATGCGAATAAGGAGTGTTTTTCCTGTAGTCAGGCCAACTGCAATTAGATCTGAACATTGAGGATCAGGCGACCAATCTGCACACTAAAATTGCCATTAATAGTTAATTGAAGAGTTATAGGAGATGTTTCAACTTACAACTCACCATCATCATTGTAACATTTGGAATAGTCGAAACAAAGCGAGCCCTTCCTTCTACATCTTCTTCCTTTCATAAATAGGTGATTACGGAATGTTGGAGAATTTTCAATTACAAATACGTTTCTGTGTTTATTTACCTCTGGTAGCCATTCATATAGTCTTAATTCTGTACCACTTATTAAAAATTGATTTCTTTCAAACTGAGGAGACCAGATAATTGACTTTGCGTTCACCATAGTTAAATGACAGATAAAAGCACATATCCGCTCATGTATACATACATGTTTGATAAGTTCTAATCAAAGTATTTTATTTAATCACGTGTAACTAATATGTAGATCAAAACCGAATATATTGCTTTCAATGGAATGTTTTAGAATCAGTTATTTCATTAATGTTTAAATTTCCTCTTCACGCAGATATATTAGTACACATTACTTGTCTCTTTATTTAATTCCTTGTGATTTTGATTTGTCTCAAGGTGACAACGTTTTAGCATGAAACCTACCCTCGCATTTAAGCTTTTCATGCTCTGCAAAAAAAAAAAAAAAAAAAAAAAAAA
>VCJA01004488.1:40282-54667 GCA_024139275.1 Backusella macrospora
TAAGCTCAAAGAATACAGTCATTGAAAGGCTATAACTCACAAGTAACCTAAAGTAGCCGCATAATTCCAAGCTAAAACTAGTGTTAAAAATGATCAAAGAACTCCAACTTGGCGCCGGCCTGATCCCACATTTGTGGATTCTCACTTTCTTTCATCGTTGAAAATCGAGATCATGGGTAACTCAAAAAAAAACGAAAAAAAAAAACTATATATTTGAATTCTTTGATGATTTTTAATGCTAGTTTTAGCTTGGAATTATGCGGCTATTTTGCGCTACTGATGAATTATAGCCTTTCAACGTTTCTAGTCACATGAAGCGCTTGGTGTACTAATTTCTTTTTATGGAATGGCAGAGAAATTGCTAATTTGGAGTGCCTGATCAAAGAACTTTAGTCCGGGGAATTTTAAAGATGAGAAAAATATATTTCACGCGACACTCGGCGAAAGATGCATTAAGGCTTAATATTTCATATGACTTATTGTAATGAAAAATAGTATTTTTGAAAGTAATTTGAAAGAGAAGGTATCCACGTGTGCACGTATCAATGAATTAGATTTTAGACGTATTAAAATAGCACATCATTTCGGTTTTAGTATTATAAAACTGAGAGTTTACTTTTATGTACTAAATGAAGAAATAAATAAAGGCAATGTTTATTAATTCAGGTTTACTGAAAGTTAATACATCTAATACAAATCATCTAGATTAATTTTTCCACTATTAAACTCTAGTTCAATTTGTTTTAATAACTCTTCATCTTCATCATTATCCTTTAAAATTCTAACAGGTTTGCTTGCAGTTTTGATTGAAATTGATGGTTTTGGTATAACGGTTTTGGGTGATCTAATTTCTTCATTCATTTCAGCTTTTTGGATGGATGCTTTTTCTTCTTCTGTGAACTTTCGTTTTTCTGCAGGTCTTAAAAGCATATCCAAATTATCGTCATCAATGGCGTGCATGAGATCAACGAATTGCTTAAAATAATTATTAGTATAATATAATAATAATAATAAAACAGTCTATACATATAATACAACTTACACCTCTATATTCTCCTCCTACAAATATCTGAGGGAAATCTTTAATTCTACCAAAATTACTTCCATTATTGTTGCACTTCTTTGCATATTGTCTTGCTGCTTCACTTTGAGCTACATCCACCAAACCGTACTCAATATTTTGATTAGATAATAACTGTTGAATCTTTTCTTGATTTCGTTTTACCTATATATGTATTTCAC
This sequence comes from Backusella macrospora, assembly GCA_024139275.1. Taxonomy (NCBI): domain Eukaryota; kingdom Fungi; phylum Mucoromycota; class Mucoromycetes; order Mucorales; family Backusellaceae; genus Backusella; species Backusella macrospora. Next base: position 41,525 of record VCJA01004488.1, read on the forward strand.
TTATTGATAAATAAGTATATATATATAAAGTGCTAATAAACTTACAGAGAGGTTTGTGCTAACTGAAGAATAATAAATCTGAACCTTTTTGTTATCAATAGGAGTCAATACAGGCTCCGACTTTTGATTGGTGGACAGATTTCCCAAAACCCGCAAGAGTGTTTTGCTTTTACTTTCAACTAAAGATACAGGTTTTAACTTTGGGTTATTCTGAGGCTGTGGCCAAGATACTGCGTCAGTAGGTAAATATCGTTCTGTCCAACTATTTCTACTGATATTTTGAGAGCTCTTCAATTTTTTCATCTGTGCTTTTTGATCATCTTGCAAATGATTGATTTCAGATTGATGTGATTGTTCAAGGTCTTTTATTTGAACAGTAAAAATATGCTCTGCTTGCTCAAAGTCATGAAGAATGCGTTCCAATTGTTCTTCAATTTCCTTTCTAGGGTTTTCTTCAGCCTCCTTTCGAGTTTCCTCTAAGATATTTTCCATTTCAATCTTATCTTGCTCATGTTTTCTTTTCAGAGCGGTGATGCTTTCTGTTTGTAAAGTTTTTAATTCTAATAGCTCCTTTCGATGGTTTTCTTGAAGTGATTCAAGTGCTAATTTCTGTTCTTTTAGTAGTTGATTCTTTTCAGCGAGGATTTTTTCATGGAGTTTTAGACTCTCTTCATGAGTTTTTTTTTGCGCCTTTTTTTTTATCAAGATAGTCTATTTTAGTCTATATATATTTATAAAAATCTGCATTAATGAATTGTATATATACCTCTAACTGTTTATTTAATTCTTCGATTTTTTGAAGTGCATCGTCACTAAACTCCTTTCCTTGCCCTTCTTTAATATATTGGCGCAGTTCTTCTAATTCTTTTTCTTTGTCTGCTAATTGCTGAACTGCTTCTTGATTCTAATTTTTATTTTATAAGTTCGATTTTATTTTATTTTATTATTATTATAATCTGCTGTACCTGAATTTTAAGCTTCTCCAACTGCATTACCACATGTTCAATTTCAGGCACTTTTTCATCCATCATACGTTCTTGTTCTTTTAACTTTGCTTCTTTTTCTTGCAATTGTTTTTCTTTTTCAGCTAATATTTCGGCTTTCTGTTCGGATTCTGGTGTGACGGGAGACTCAGTCTGTAATCTTACTTTAAGTTCTTCAATCTCTTTTTCATATAATAGCAATTGCTCCTCTCGTTCTTTTAAATCAGTCATTGATTTATCGTTAGATTGTTGCTGTTCTAACTGTTCCTTTAAAAGTTCCAGCTCAGCTTTTTGATCAGCAATTAATTTTAAATTTTCGTCGTTCTATTATAATCGTTTAGGAATATAAACATTTAGTTACTGCTTTTTTTACTATTATCAGGTAAATTTATTATTATAAAATGTTAAACAACTAACCTTCAACTTTAAATCCTTAACTTCTTCCTTCATTTCAGATATTGGATATCTTCTTAGAGAAGAAGCGTTACTAGTAGCTCGAGAAGGTGTAGCTTTAGCAGTAGAGGCGATACTCGTAGGTCTTGAGCCAGGAGTTTTATGAGGAGAAGTTGAACGATGAACTGGACTGGGGGCTCGTCCATTTGATAAGGTAGAATTATGGGAGTCATTTTTACTTTTATCATCCAATTGTTGTCCAGAAGATTGTACTGGTGTTAATGAAGGTGAAACGCTTGTTTTTGAGTTTTTTGCTTTTTGGTTTTGCTTCTTCATTCCTCTTGTGTTGGCATCATTCTTTTTCTCTTTCTTACGAGGCCCTAAACATACCATTTAAGTAATTAATTATCTGATCCGTAATAAGAGTGAAATGATATAGAAATAAATAATATAAATTTATAAAAATAGAGAAAGAGAGAGAGAGAGGGATATGAAGAAGAGAAGGGATAAAACCATTTTTAAATTATATCAATGCTAATGTCATTTCCTTATATAGAATGCCATTCTAAGCCACTGAGAACAAAATTCTAATTTATTTTTTTTCCATTCTGTTATACAGGATTAAGAAATCTCTATCTCTTTTTGTTTTGTTTTTGTAACCCAACAAAAAACCCAGTAGGATGCCCACCGTCAATGTTGACAAGTTAGCCCTTTTTGAGGCACTCGAGAAGAACTACAGTAAAATATCACCCTTCTCTTTTTTTTAACATGAAAAGAAAATAATAGACACATATTAATATTTACTGTTACCATAAAAAAGCTTCTGAAGAGTTCTTTGAGCTTTGCTTCCGTTTTGGTATTGAGCTTGAAGAAGATGTAAGCTAAAGAATAACAGTTTTGATAAAAAGTATTTGTTATTCATCATTCAACAACCATCATCTTTTTATTCTTATACACAATAGACTTCTGAAAAGGAAATGGCTGAGCGTGGTGGTGCCAAGGGTACTGAAAACATGTCCGAAAGAGCCATTTTGAAAATCGACATCCCTGCCAACAGGTAAAATACAGACAAAGAGAGAGGGAGAAAGAGACGGAGAAAATAAAAAGAATAGTGCATTAAAGAGAGAAATGAAAACCGACGCGTATTTTGTTAGATATGATTTGTTGTGTCAGGAAGGTCTTTCCCGTGCTCTTCGTGTTTTTGAAGGCAAGTCCAAACCTCCTGTATTCAGATTTGCTAGTCCTGCTGATGGTAAACTTCAACAGATTCACGTTAAAGAATCCGTAAGTGATATGTTTTAGCAAAATTTCACTTGTTATTATTCTTTTTACTTGAATGAATAAACTAAAAACGTTTTTATATGTAATCAACAGACTAAACAAATCCGCCCATACGTCGTTGGTGCTGTATTGCGTAACATCAGCTTTACTCCCGAGAACTATGCAAGCTTCATTGATCTCCAAGATAAGCTTCACAACAACATTTGTCGGTAATGTTTCTATGAAAGAAAATGACTCACAAAAGACAGTCTCGTACTGAATTTTAATTTTTTTTATCTCGCGAAAATATTAGTAAGAGAACTTTGGCTTCTATGGGTACTCATGATTTGGATACAATTCAGGGCCCTTTCACTTATGAAGCTTTACCTCACAAAGAAATCAAGTTTGTTCCTTTGAACAAGCAAGCCGAAGTGGATGGTGATGAATTGATGGAGCTTTATGCTGTACGTTTAAAAAATTGGTGTATATTATATTACGTGTGATTAATCATCTTTATATAAAACATGTGTATATAATAGGAAGATAAACATCTTGGCAAGTTCCTTCATATCATTCGTGATTCTCCTGTATATCCCGTTGTTTTTGACGCCAATCGTGTTGTTTGCTCTCTTCCTCCTATCATCAACTCTAATCATTCTAAGATCACTCTTGATACCAAAAACGTTTTTATTGAAATCACTGCCACTGATGAACACAAGGCTAGCACTGTTCTCAACACTTTATGTGCTATGTTCTCTGAATACTGCGCTGAACCTTTTACGTACGTATTTTTTTAAAAAACTCCTGTTTGTGTTGTATGTGTATATTTAATGTAATTATTTTTTTGCATATCCCTTCTTTAGTATCGAGCCTGTTGAGGTTATTTATCCTGACAACACTCTCAAGGTCTTCCCTAACCTTGAAGCTCGCCATATCACTGCCAAGATCGATTACATCAATTCTTGTACTGGCCTTCAATTACCTGGTGAGGAAATCTGTCATTTATTGAATAAAATGTCATTAGATGCCAAGGTTAGCGCCGATGATGCAAATGAGGTCAGTGTCAATGTTCCTATCACTCGTTGGGATATTTTACACGCTTGTGATATTATGGAAGATGTTGCCATCTCCTATGGTTATGATAATTTGCCCAAGAAGATGCCTAGTGTAAACACTTTTGCTTCTGCTTTACCTTTGAACAAGTTGAGCGATCATATCCGTAGAGAAACTGCCATGGCTGGCTTCACTGAAGTTGCTCCTTTGATTTTAGTAAGTTTTTAAAGCACAAAAGGGAAGAAATGAGAGGAAGAAAGGATACCATAGATGTATATAAAGGAGACAGAGACAGAAGAAGAAAAAAGACGTATTCACATATAATTATCATTGTTGCTATATGTAGTGTTCTCATGATGAAAACTTCAAGTTCCTTAACCGTGCTGATGATAGCAAGACTGCTATTCAATTGGCCAATCCCAAGACCGCTGAATATCAAGTCGTTCGTACATCTCTTTTACCTGGTATTTTAAAGACATTGAACTCTAACAAGAAGTTGGCTTTGCCTATCAAGGTATTCGAGGTATCTGACGTTGGTTACAAGGATGAAACACGTGAACGTAGAGCTAGAAACGAAAGACATCTTTGTGCCACCTACACTTCAAAGACATCCGGTTTCGAAATTATTCACGGTCTTTTGGATCGTTTAATGACTGTTCTCAGCACCAGTAGAATCAACAAGAGTGAAACAGGCAAGTTGGGTTATTGGATTGAGGAAGCTGTTGATTCTACCTTCTTCCCTGGTCGTTCAGCCTATATTTTCTTGAGATACATTGATCCTGAAACAGATCAACGCAAGACTCTTAGGATTGGTTCTTTCGGTGTTCTTCATCCTCTTGTTATCGAGAATTTCGATTTGAATAACCCCACTACTGCTATTGAAATCAACTTGGAACCTTTTGTTTAATTGGTTAAAAAAAAACAAAAGCGATATATATATATAAAAGAAAAGAAAAAAAAACGCAACATCTAATAACAAAATAAAGACAAATAAAATGTATGCATATAACTCGGGTTTTACGATTTAAACTGAAAGAAAAAAGAGAATATACATGGATGTGTCTGTGTTATACCTCCGTCAAATATTCTACGTTATTTGGGGGTTTATCAGATTTTATACTTTAATGGGAACCAAAATATTCAGCTGATGGGATGTGATTCTGATATGTACAAAACGCTTTATTACAGGAATTAGGGATATCTCAGCAAGCTACAGTATCATTTGTAGATGCAGCACATTAACCTTTTTTATTGTTTAGCTAGAGCGCGTGTTATATTATTTTATTTAAAAAGTATAAGTAGTACGGTGTCTTTGGGCAGATTTATCTTTTAGAGTTTAGATAAATACTTTTTCAAATTGGGACGACTCTCAATAGCATTGATGAGTTTTTTCAAGCCTGGATACTGGTCATTATTATCAATATTTTTTCTGAATGTATCCTCTAGCAAAATATGATAGACAATAAAGTCAACATAAGTAATCTATATATGAAGTAGAGATATGGATCAGCTTATGAGTATAATATATTTATTTATTTACCTTGTTACCAAGTATATAAGGACCGCCAGACTTAACTAGAATATTCTCAAAGCTATCATGATGCATAACACCAGTTGTTGTTTGATATTTTTTTTCAGCTTCTTCTGATTTCTTTATAACGTATGCGATAGACCAACTCTGGTACCATGCTAAACAAATATCTGACAATGAATCCAGATACTGATTCTCCAAATCGTTTTCACCCAAGTATCCGAGCTGTTTTGATAGGTATCTCATAGTAGGAAATGTTTTGCCAATATATTTACCATCCACAGTCAAATAAGGTAAACTAGGAATGGGAATACCCTCAGCAACCAGCTCGGATTTCTTTTTGGGCCAGTCTCTAAATCGAATCGTTACAGTCTCATAGTCAAGACCGGCATCTTCAAGTAAAAGCTTAACAAATCCTCCGCGACCAGGGAAAGCTGCGAAAAAGAGAGAAAAAAATTAAACAAATGAGACTAGTTATAGTGAGTATGGCCTGGTTGATATTTACGAAAATAGTGGAACTTAATGTTGGTTAATGCTGACATATCTACAAAAAAGCTATCGTATAAAAATATAAAGTAAAGGGGGAAAAACCCCTCGAGAAAATCTATTTATATACACGTATACTTTTAAACTTACGTAATTTTTTTCACACCATCAGCTTTTGAACTTTGAGCTTTTTTTTTTATAAGTGAATAAGAGTTTTTGTGAAAAATATGCTGGTTAGAATAATAGCTCAATTATGGCTGAATCACCAAAAGGCTCGAGTATGATTTCACTTACTACTGAAAAGAAGAAGGCACGAACAGGGCACAAATTACTGTCACTATATGAACTCCGGAAGCTATTCAAAAACAATAGCACTTTTGCCGCATTAAAAGAGGCAAATCCATTAAACTAGCATTCCCAGATTCCCAAGGACCAACAACTGCCGCTAACAGGATGGTCAACACGTAGAGAATATTTACTCTGGGCACTTATTACATACTAACCAGTCAGCTCTTAGTTTTCGTCCTACGGAGCCATATTCTTGCTACGAATATTTCATAACTGAGCCACCAATAAAATATGCTTTGACAGCTCTTCCTTCAAAGAAAGCCTCCAGTTATGACTCAACCAATATCGAAATGCTTCGTCCACTTGGTCCACCGATATTAAAGATTCTTCTACAGTTCTTTCAACTACATTAGTTTTGGTCGTATACAACTTCCGACTGGAGGGAGACTCCAATAATTCCTACTTGTAAAAAAGGTGATATTAATGATCCAAGTAGCTTCAAACATATTAGTCTTACCTTCATTTTTCGCAAAATACTTGAAAATTGCCTCCAATATTGCTTAAAATAAGCGAGACCCAAAATCGATGTTGCCCAGGGTTTTGGTCAGGTTTTATGCTTAACTGAAATTTGTAACTTTTTAGATAGAAAGTCCGCTTATGATACAGTCGATTGGCAACATATTTGATGTATCCTGAATTCTACTACTGCCAATAAAACTCAAATAGAAATCCTACAGTCTCCCTTCGACAATAACTCTATTGAAGTCATATCATCAAATGCTATCTCATATCAATTCCACCCTAAAACAGGAGTTCTCTAAGGCTCAGTACTTTCTCCATATTTGTACGTGATATACATCAATGATTTACCTTCTCTACTTAGGAACACACATGACATTGATAGCCTTGATTTGATAGAATTGGTAAAACATACTAATTGTCTTTTATACACAGAAGACCAAGCACCATCCCTTTTACAAATATGTGAAAACCACAGCCTGGAATGTGGATATCGTTGGCGACCCTCCAAGTGTGTGATCCTCCCTATGTCTGATAACTCTCAATCCCAATTATATAATCCGACCCTGCATATAAAGTCTTCTTTACCGTATTTAGGTATACCTATCAAACTAGGTGACGCTATAGACTCCACAACGTTGACAGAATATGGCATCAAAAAGGAAAAACCACCATGAACTTTTTGAAATCCCTTAGCGTGAACCCTCCTGTGTTGGTTGTCTTTTTTTTCTTCGTTTATATTCTCGGATTGTCCGTGCACAATTGGAATATAGTATGGTCATCGCGCTTTTTAATTATAATCAGCTATGTGGACTGGAATCTTTTCAAAACCAGGGTATTTGTGGTATCTTTGGTAGTTCTTCTCGTAGTCCCGCTTTCACTATGCGTCATCTGACCAAACTACCATCGATACAATAATATGTAACTATACTTCAAGCTCGCTATTTATTAAGATATTTATATCTCCCAACAGATGCACTGATCAGCCGCCTATTGCAATTTATACGATGTACCTCAGATAGCTCATATTCTAAATTGCGCTGTAATCACATTTGGAAATCGATGGTTACTATTCCTCCTCCTTACTCTGTAAAGAATTACAAGAAAGCCAAAAATGATTATTTCCAACGCGACTTGGACAGACGTCCTACTCAAAAGAACTCCATACAGCTGCCATGCTGTCGACCAATAATATCTAGAGATCCTATTTTTTGTCTTCTAATGACTAAATCCGACCAGAAACGATCTGTTAAATGACGCGTTGAATGGTTAAATGCTTATCTGAACAATAATTTTTTGTATTTTCCATTTTTCTTATTATTTTTGTCTCACTGTACTTTTTACCCCTAAGGAGTTTTTAGTTCAATAATCTGTATTTTGGTCTAATACGGATAATGTGATATATATATCGTGCTCAACAATGGTTTTATAAATAAAATAAATTTAAGCAAAATGATTGTTCCTTCATGCTTAGAAACTTTTACAATAAATTAAATCGAATTGACCTAAAAATGATTATTTAGTTTTTGACTTCAAAACGATTAGAATGGTGTTTTATTGTAACCTTGGATGATTTGTCGTTTAGAATGACTTTTAAAGTTTTAAACAACATAAGTGTAATATAAAGATGAGATACATGTTCGTATATATCAGAGTGAAATTCCCATCACAGGAAAAATATCACGCTGCAATACAAAAAATAAGTCTCTCATTTTTTTTTACATTATTGTTCATATTAATGATTGACAGAACAATAGAGGCGGAGATGTCCATCTGGATTTTGTAAAGTAACGAGAACTTGAAGTGTTTTCATTTTGTTATTATTTTCTACTTTGCTTGCCTTACTATCAATGATGTATTACTCTATCTCTTTGGTTCTCTTGTTTTTTTTTGTCTTTATGATTCTTAAATATATCATAAAAAAAGAAGCAAATGTTTCATTTAGTAACTTCATCATGATTTCATTGGGGGATAAAAAAATGATGTTGATATTTTTTTTGAATCTATATAAATTGTTCGCATTTGTTTATCAGAAATCTTACGGGTCCCTAAGAGCTCTGTTTGTTTATTCACTATTCTTTGTTCACTTCTTCACGACTCCCACATTTTTGGTTGATGACTGGTTGTGCTCCGGGGGGGAGGGGTTTGCTCTATAGAATGGTATGTATGATATATTCTATTTAATGGAAGGGAGAAATGCGTTTACCAATCTGTTTTGATTGTAGTCTGCCAGCATGGAAGCTACATAAAAAAATATAAAAAACAAAAAAAAATAGAATAACCTATGACCTATAGAATATAGAAAAGGTATGTAAATTTTCGTATTATATGAAAAATTGACCATACTCCCTCTTTCCTGTGTCACTTTAAAAACCGTCGTCTACTACTCGTATATCTTCCTGAACTTTATAGTAAGTAAAAAAGAGGTTTTTTTTTTGTATTCTTATCACTGGTTAATTTCTATAATAAATTAACAGAGCTCTTAGGGACCCGATGTTTTTTTTGTAGCAGATTACAGCTTATACTATTTGAATATCTGATGGATCGAGTTACATCGGGTCCCTAAGAAAAAAAAACATCGGGTCCCTAAGAAAAAAACATCGGGTCCGTAAGATTTCTGATAAATTAATTACATTACATTTTTGATTTTTTATATTTGTATTTGTATTATTTTTTTCTACTATTTTAAACTGACCAATCAAATAAATGGATACTGGATGGGAAATATCATCTCAGCATCTGATATGGCTCAATTATTTCTTAGATTTATATGAAATCCAGCGTCGTTGATAAATATACAGTTTTTTGTTAACTCTACATCAGAGTCTTCCCATTTCATAAACCATTCACATCTCGTCTCTGAGTTATCAACAGATTTTCTAGCTTCAGGTTCAAATGTAGGTTTCTTTATCTCTACAAGCATATTGTTCCTCAAATGATGAAGTATTCTCGTTAAGAGTGAATAGCAGAATAAAAGATAAGTTTATTTAGTTTGAGGCGCAGATATATTATTATCATATAAAAAAGACAAGAAAATTTATATATTCTGTTTCTTTGTGACACAGGACAGAAAATAAGAATTGCTATATAATCAATGTAAAGGTAAGAAGGGAGAGAGGTGTTTCAAAGTAGTGCAGCTAGATACAATAGCAGTTTCAAGATCAATGTTCTTTAAACGAGTCAAATGTGCAAGTATCCTAGGGACAAGGTAAGTTTGGTCCAGATTCCCAAAGAGCTTCACTTTGGCAATATTAATCATCCTGTAGACTTTGGGAGAAACAGGGTTCATGGTATATGTAAGTTATTGGCTTCGCAATTAACTTCATACACTCTTGGTTTAACAGCAGTTTCTTCGTAGTAGATCTTACTTATTTGCCAAGTTTGTACCAAGTCCGATTTAACTTCGGAATTTTGATCGGATTGTTTGAATTCAGCAATTAACAGCATACAATTTACATTAATAGAAAAATTGTATACCTGAAAATCTGGTTTATGTGTCTTGCGATTGTCGCTTTCAAGTTTGACATTAGCCCATTTCGTATTCAATAAAGAGTCAGAAAAAAAAACAGACGGCAACAATGTTGAAGTTAATTGTGAAAATAGCTATCTTCGATAGAATATTCAAGTGTACAATTAATAAATACTGGGACAATAAATATTAAAGCTTGAACTAATGCGCATCTAAATTATTTTTTTTGTTTCACAAGCATCAGTAATCATTTTGGCACATAAAACTAAAGAGGAAGCCCAATCTAGAGGAGAAGATTTTTCAATATTCATACACCAATCGTATCATTTAATAACTATTTCGAGAAGATACGTTTCAAATAAAAGCGATGGTTTGAGGGTATTATGAACAGCTAGAGTTAAATATTTATTAATGGAGGAAGTATAATTTTTATCAAAAAATAGGTATTATTTAACACAAGAAGGCGTATGTCAGATAATTGGGCAGGGTCTATCGCATTAATCATTTGAGTGGTCGTATTTTTCTTTTTTAAGCATAAATCAGAAATGTAATGGTCACTCAGAGCCCATTTGATGTTGTTGGTTGGATTTTCTTCAGATTGAGTTGGGTTTCGTTGAAAAGAAAAATAGTACTGACTGGTATGTCTAGGATGATAGTGGATGAATAAATCTGACGGGATTCTCGTTCTATAGCCATAGTTGACATATTCTTCGTTTTCATCTTGTGATTGTAGTGACTGGGAGTCTTTCTTCAGTTGCGGTTGTTTAGGCTTTTGTGTCTGTATAGGAGTCAACACGATGTAGTACAAAGAGTATTATCATCACACAGACTCAACTAAGTTTTCAGCAGAGCAGAAGAAACTCAAAAAAGATAATGGATTGGAGGATATTGATTAAAAAAATCTAACACTTAATACAACAATGGCTGGAGATTACAGAAGCTACATAGCATATATGCTTAAATACTTGGGTCATATATTCACTTTCTGTGACCATAAAAGTTCTAAAAACCAATTATTTCTCTATCAAGACCGACAAAGAGTTCCTGAAATAAGGGTACACCTGCTTTTGGGCGGAGGTACTAAATGCAATCGCAAGAAAAGAAAAAATAGTAAAAATGAAAGGATCACAATAAAGTAAGTTCATTTACCTTTTTTTTTGAAGTTTTAGCTAAGAGAATAATTATATAAAATAGATAAATAAATGGAAACTCTATAAGTATCATGAATATTGAAAGAATATTATTTTAATAGTTATAGGAGATGTACTGTTTGGAAAGGATTTGGTTAAACTTAGAGGAAATCGATGTGGTGTCACGGAGGAAATTGTGGAATACACTTAAGAAAAGGGAAAGAGCTGGTGAGCTCATACCTCTGCATTTTACAAGAAAGTAAAAACAAAGGCAAAGAACAACTGATGATCAGAAATCAATAAACCCAATCGCTATAATGTAAACAGGTTTGTCCTGGACATTAAAAATTTTGTAGGTAAAAATGTAGTCTAAATTTTTAACATTTTTTTCTCAAAACTGAAAAGGCCCGAAAAGTCCGAAAAGCAAGTAAAAACATTACTTTTTCATTTCTTTCATTTACCTTTTTACAAAAATGCCTCCTCGTTTTCAACCAACTGGACCACAACAAAACCAAAGACCTCTTCAAAATGAGATATTATCACTTAATAAAATACTAAGTACAGTAAGTTTACTCTTTTTTGTCTTTAATTTAAAACCCAATTACTCAAGTGTAAAATAGGACATTCTGGAACAGGCTGTACGAATCTTGGATCATTTTGCTTCTACAAAAGAAAAGTTAGTATTCAGTTAGTCAGACTTTTTTACTTGTACACTTTTCTTACTTTATAATAATGAAATCATTCTAGTAAATTAGAATTGACAGCATTTCCAACACCAACTCATTTAGTCGACAAATTATTAGAAAAATGTGAAGATTTTGAAACTGTTTGTGATCAGATCTATTTTATTCTTGTAAATATCGCTCAATTCATCAGTTAGATGTATTACGCCTATTAAAACGTAACTTATTAATTTATTTACCTGCTTTGGTTTGCCATTTTTTTTTAAAGGAGCAATCAAAACGCGTTCTTCAGTTAGAATGGCAACAAAAAGTAGCACTGGAACGAGCAGATAAATTAGAAAAGGATAAACAGCAGCTTGAAAAGAATGGTGTGAGCGAAGATACCGAGATGGAGGATGCAAGTATAGGATTAGGATTTTCTTCTTCTATGGATATGTCATTATCACTTGATGATACAAACATGATGGATACGTCTGGCTCAGTTGATCAGGGACAAAGTAACAGTAACAGTAACAATAACAACACAAAAGAGCAGCCGCAGCCTATGGATGACGAAGACATGGAGGAACTTTTACAAATTCAAAGGGATCGTCTTGAAAGATTAAAGAATGTCATTGTATTAGGGATGGACGCTGAATCTGTAAAAGCGAGTGGTAGAGGAGGTGAAAAAGAAGATTTACTATTTTAAAAAACCAAGGTAAATCTATCATTTATTATCTTCTTTTCTTCTTTCTTTTTATTTTCATTTGTTTTGAATCCAATGAAATAAATAAAATACAATTTTCTTTATAGAGAGATAATTGACTGATATTGTCAGTTTCTATGAGTTGATTTTTAATCTGACATTTTTAAGGTTTTTCCTTGGTTAATATTGCTATCGAATTTCACTTCAAATGTTAAATTGTATTTTATTAAACTTTTTGCTATATAATACCATTACTCATACTATATTTTTCAAGAAAACGGGAAAAATTAATGAGAAAACTACCAGGAGTAAGAAAAAAGGTTTAATGGGTAACCTCGTTGTGATTATAATAATGATTTGAAACTTTGATAGTTTTTTATTTAGATCATTTGAATTGTCAGTTATAGATTTGCTCAAAACAGCATAAATAGGTAAAATACATAAATAATAGTGAAAACAATACACAAGAGAACCATGAAATTTATAACAGAGAACAAAAACAAACGAAGCAACTCACTATGTATAGTATAGCATAGAAAGACATGCGTCAAAGCAAGACTATTAAAGTGTGATTATATACTTCAACTATTCATCCATATGGCTTCAATTGAAAATTTTTTAGCCTATTACACCCTTGAAATGAAAAATGATTATAAAATCAGT
>VCJA01004492.1:8240-19744 GCA_024139275.1 Backusella macrospora
TAACACTGGGTAGGTGACATGAGTTCCAGGGTGGATTTTCTTCTACAGGATTACTTTTTTTGACTTTGATTTACTAAACATTCGAAATATATTCAAAGCCGAATCAATTTCCTTTTGTTTCCGTGCCAATTCTTCATCTTTCAATACATTTGGTATTTCCTGATCCTCTGGTATAATATTGCTTCGTTTATTAATACAACGTGATAATTCTGATCTAGCATCATGTTCGAATTTATCGACACAGTTTGAGAATGCTTCGATTGTATTCAACTTTTGACGCATTAACATGCCAATATCATCAATTTCAGGCTGCTTAAATGATCCATCTTCAGGTTCTCCTTCTTCATATTCGACTGAGTTATGATCGATATGTTTTTTAAAGTACTCTGCTTGATCTTGATCCAAATCATCCAGATAGTCGTAAAAGTTGTCTATCGTAAGTTCAATCTTTTCAAACACATCTTCATCTTCTTTTCCTTCGGCTTCTGCTGCTAATTTGGCTGTTTCGTCATTTAATTCTTCTTGGCATTTTTTCCATTCTTCTGCTTCTTGCTTTAACCTATATATATAGAAGAATTAATAAATAAGTATACAATTAATAAAATAAAACTAAAAATAAACATAAGCGAATACGATTCTTTACTCTTGAGTAACACTTTTCAATTGTTTTAACTTGTCGTCGTTTTCAATATTCTTTTTAAGCTTTCTTGGTTGTGTAGGACTCGATAGAGAATTTGGTTTCCTCAATGGTGAAATATCGATATTTCCTCGTGCTAGTTCCTCCATTAACTTCATCTGTGTTTGACGTCCAATTAGTCTTGCTCGATACCTGACCTCGCTACTTGATATCGGTGCCTCTTCTTTATCAAACTGGTAACGTAGGGCCCATAAAATGAGCTGTGTTATGCGCTGAGTATCGCTAAAATGCTTTGGTATATAATTATAAAATTCCTGCGGTGGTGCCTTTGGAGGTATTTCTATTGCATTACTATATTAGTTATCATGAAAGAAAAAAATGATATATACCCTCCTCTTTTGTTTTGTTTTTTGTTTTACCTGATAACATAAAAGTATTTACTACGCTACTTGCATTTGAAGAAGCAACGTCTCCTTCAGGCGGTGTCCATGCAACAGCTTGAAATTGATATTGAGAATATTCTTCTTCCACAGGTCTTACTTTACGTCTTCTAGCTCTAGTCTATAAAGAAAGAAAAAAATCAGTTGTCAACAATCTCTTTCTGATTACATGTTATAAATCTTCACTCCCTCTTTTTTTTTAAAAAGAAAAAAAGCTACGTACTTCTGTTGGAGAAGAGAGGCGAGGAGGTGTATGGGGCGGAGAGGATGCTGCATCGTAAGGAGATTGAGTGGAGAATGATTCTTTTTGCAATTTTGTAAAACTAAAGCCAAAAGCATTTAGCACACTGCCATCTAAACAATAATATAATAAGTATCTTCTTTTTTCTTCCATAAATGTGATATTGTTGTGGTCATACCTTTTTGTGAATCCTAATAAATTAAAGTTACAAACAAAAAAAGCATGGTTAGTATTACGGGTCAATCAAGAGCGTATAGAAATGTGCCATCTTTTTATATTTACTTTATAGTTTTGAGAATGGTTTAAATCTTCACTATAAGCCGATTCGTGTTCCATGCTCTTTTATTATTAGATCATATATTAGATTATCTATTAATGTTGAAGATAAAAAAAAAAAAATCAATTTCTAAAATGAAAGGGGAAAGAAAGACCGCACTTATACGTCATAAACATAGGCGCAGTTCAAATTTTATTGATGACATGAATCAATTCATAAGAAGAAAAAAGGTGCCCAAAACGAAATTCATGCAAAATGGAAGCCATACAAAAAAAAAGGGATCTAGTTACAGTTATTTATGACACTAGAAAGTACTAACCTCATTGGTACTATCACCTTAAAAAAAAAAAAGAAGAAAAGAAATAATTAGCTTAGTATTTGACAGTCTGTATAAGCATAATAATTATAATTACTCACCGTCGGCATATCATTACAACACAGGCTGTTCACTTCCTATAACATCACCTGTCAAAGGGAAAGGAAGCGGAATGTAATATCAAAACCAGAGTTGATGTAATCAACCAAGATCTGTCGAATATTCTTGTTCAAAAGAGTAATCACCACCTCCAACTGGACATTCGCTGCATAATTTCAATGAGTAGATGGATCTTGACTAGTCAAGGTGTTGTCACTCATTACAAGTACTAACACAATACAAGGTTTGAAATTATTCATCAATGTATGCACATTTCTTCTTGTGATTACACTCGAAGGATGTGGCATCTTACAGATTATGAAGTAGTCTTAAACAGTTGCTGCAAGTGATATAAGTGCAGAACTCGTCAATACGACTGACAAAGGGTTTGCGTGCAATGGCTCTTTGGGCAGTATTTTGAGGAAAAGGAGGGTGTCTGCGCATAGAGGGGCTGATCGAAGTATCTCTGTAAGCAACAGTGGTTCGCTGTGTAGGAGCCTTGTGGTTTTTTCGATATTTTTTACGTGCCCTGTGTTTTATACTAGCGGTAGTCTTGTGGGGAAGCGTGTTTTTTTGCTGTTCGTTGTAAATTTTTTTTACCGATATTGATATCAGAGATATGGTTTAATGCTGTTTTTCTAGAAGAATTAAGGTAAGCTATCGTTTCACGGTGTCTGTAGCCCTTGTTGAAAGTAAAGACTTCATTATGAGTCGTGGAGATAGAGGTAAGGTAAGCTTGTATAACTTCAAGAGTGTGGACGTTGAAACTAGTCATACAGCCATAGACTTTTTGGATATTAGCCTGTTCTCTAAATCGTATCTACTGATACTGTGTCCACTTCAATCCAGAGTGTTCTTGGTACTTCGCATTTAATATAGAAAAGGAGTATTACTTGCGAAATGCCCTGTCCCTAATGCTCTCTCTTATGTCAACCGTAGTTAAAAGGTCTCTTATTCCCACATCAATACTAACAATAGTACTGCCTTGTGGAAGTCCTATTGATTCCTTGAGTAATTAGACAAAACCTTTCATTTAGAAGCGCCGACATTTTATTGAATCACTGCAAGTCTTTCGAACTTACTATGGATTTTTGGTTGACTGCGAGTGTTATTTATGAAATGAACAGGGGCACTGTGACCATCAGCTCGGAAGCCGTGGCTGAACCTGGAGTATCTTCTTTGTGTATTAGCGTCTTCTTCACTGATACGATTTAGCTTGTTTTTTTTGTTTGTTTTTTTAGTTTGGAGATTGTTTCCCAGAGTCTTTCTTTATAGACTGGATCTTGATAAAAGCCGCTAAAAGCAAAAATACGCGTGTTTATATCAAATCTCTATAGAATGAGGTAAATATAATTAAATAATAACAAGTCTTGAAAAAAAAAAGCTTAGTAGCATTTCTATGCTTTGAGTAGTAAGCTGTTGTATTTCCAAAATAGGGGAAGTGGCTTGTGGGTTGTATATCTGCACGTATTTAACGAGTCGATATATAGCAGTAGGATCACTGTAATTGTCATATACGATCTGCTTAGGTGTTATAGGGATGAGTGACCATTGTTTGACATTTAGTTCCTCTAATTAAACATTAGTCATCAGCTGAGCGTAGTTCCCGAAGAAATTGGGAAGACGACGAGGTGTAGCATATGTATAATCGGTGACAGTAAATATTTTGGCATGACCAAATACAGATGTGCAATGGTTGTATAGACACCTGAAGAAGTTTGTGGTTTATGAATTCGCACTAGGTAGGCTTGTAAACAAGTCATTGATATTAGAATTTGTCGATGTGAGTACAATATTTTGAAAGGCAGTGCCAGTTAATATATTAGCACTTTGACTGCGAATAGTATGGCGCTGTATATAGTTTTTGGCGTAGCATTTGAAGATGTGTATAAAAAATACAGGTATGTTACCTACTAGATGCAGTTTGATATTGTCAATCACATCTGTTGTGTACGTATTTGTGAGACCAGAATGGAGAGAGACCAGACGAGGTTTGGTGTACTCGTATTCTATTAAATATATTTAATAAAATTAGAAATATGAATATCACTTACTGCCACTTTATATCGTTATTTATAATACGCCTGTTTTTTTTTTATGCAAATCAAACTCGTTGAGTCTGGTAAGCATGTATGGTGAATGGTCCTATTTAAATATGATAAATAAGTATCTTTAATATCTATATTTGTTTTATGAGGGGTATTTTTTTTTCTCTCGAATACTTATTATTTTTGTCAAGAAGCTAATGCTATCGCTAACTAGTCTATAGTAACTTTCCCAGAATTTATTTTGAAATGATTTGGGTCATTCATTATCGGATCTGACATTGTGAAGCCAGTGACAAACCAAACAATATGCGAAGATAATAGCATTTCAGCGAGGGATAATATACTTCTCAGTGATTTGGCGTAGTGGTTGTTATATACGCTTAAGCTAGTAATTTGATGCTGATTATGTAATATTTGTCTATAGAAAATGAAAAATTACCCTCCAATCTTTATAATTTCCATTGAGGAATGAGATCAACTTTGTTTTAACTAATATACTTTCTTAGTCCTACATCTATGAACTTAAT
Organism: Backusella macrospora; assembly: GCA_024139275.1. NCBI lineage: Eukaryota > Fungi > Mucoromycota > Mucoromycetes > Mucorales > Backusellaceae > Backusella > Backusella macrospora. Next base: position 12,826 of record VCJA01004492.1, read on the forward strand.
AAAAATAAAATAAAAAGAGATAATGGTTTATTAATATAAAAAAAATAGAAAGTATTTAAGAGAGATATCAAAGAATCAACATGAATTTATATAAGTCTGTTGAAATGTTGTCAGTTGTCTTCTTTGTGTTATAGACCATATACATGTGTGTCACTGATATTGTTATCTTTTTTATCGCGTAACTTGTAACGATTCAAAATTCCTTTGTAATTGTTTTCTTATTTTTAACTATGGGCTCTCTCTCTCTTTCACTTCAATAAACACGAGGTTATAAGAGTCCCATTTCATATATTTTATTATCATAAAACTGTCTACATCACAGTTTCTAATTAATTATACCGTCGTATATTTAATAGGATCACCTACAGTACAAGGATTTATAATCAACTATGATTTGTAAAGAACGTACTGTGAACAGTTATTAAATAAATAAAATGTATTTATTAAACTTATTACCGTAAATGTTAAAATAAGTTATTTTTGTCTCTACATTGTTTTAATCAACGCATCATCTCTATATATGTCTGTATATATAGCAGTCCATTACATCAGTTTCACTGTAGGCTCTTGATGTCCTTACATCATTTATCAATAATATTAATATGATGTATTATCTAACAATCTGTCCCATGTTTTATATAAGTTAGCTACTCTCATATAAAACTTGTTATGATACACATTCTCTATTGATATTATTGGTAATTTCCATTCTTTTGTTATATTTTTCTTCTTCTTTCTCTTTCTTATTTTAAATATTAAATAAATATAAATATAAGAATGAATGAATATATATATATATGTATTAATACCTGTGTGTACATATATATGAGTATAGATTTATAGAAAGAGATATTTATCTTTTCTATATATTTATATGAATGGTATTTTCTCTGTGTACGTTCAAGTAGTTTATTATTCTTTATCAAACTTTCTTAGTTTGTTGAAATTTGGGTTATTTTATTATAGGCTCATTATTGTTATTCTATCATTTGCACTTTTGTTTTATAAATATTTCATCCTTTATACCTCAATGTAATGACTACTTAGATCGTTGCCTAGTTGATGCTTCCTCGCCGTTCCCTTTGTCCCTTATTCTTGTTGTATAGTTGTCAACCCAGTCATTCCAATTCTCATTGCATAGTTGACAGCTATACAACTATTACTTATTATTTAATATACTTAATCATTCTTACATTTATCTTCATTATTCATCTTAGCTCTTAGTATATCTTGCATTATCATCATTCTTCGATATCATTCTTATAACTCTTAATTCATATAAATATCCTTCATTCATCACTAATAAAAAAAACAGTTTAGAATCACAAGTAAAAACCTCATCTAGTTCTTATCTTGCTCTTATAGTAATTATCTTTATTATAAAACACTGTCTTGTCTTATTAAAGCACCTAACACCATTCTGCCTTGTTCTTGTGCACACTTTATAGATATGTCTGCATCTGTATCCTTACACACACACACACGCACACATACACACGCACTCTAGTCTTTTATTATCTTATTTTTAACCTTTAATTTATTCTCATTAAACTTTTCTTTTTAAATATTATAAATCGGTCGATAGAACAGATGTAATTATAAGTGTTATTATAGCGCGAGTCATTGCGATGTCTAAAATCTAAAGAGAAACATATATGAGTGATGAAGAAATTATTAAATAAAGTAAACAGGATATTTTTGAGCTATATGATTCACTTTAAATGTCATTTTAAAATAGATCTTCATAATTTATCTCCTCCTCCCCCCCTTTTTTTTTTATCGATTTTGGTTTATGGAAGCAATCGTATATCTATAGTAGTAATATTAATATATTATCCTTGTTGCGATATTTCAGTTAATCTTTGTACGGTTTTGACACTTGCATAATCAGAAAATAACGAATAACATTTCTATCTATATTATTAAATTATTATAATAATTTGGTTACTATAAACCTGCTGCTCACTACTTAAACCAGCTATATTTATTTCTTAAGAAAACTAGAAGTAACAGTGTAAAAATTAAAAGGTAATTTTTTTTAGGAATATTCTTTCATGTCATTTTGACTAGTATAGTTTTTTTTTATGTGCCAAGTAAGTTGCTTATGATAAAGTTTTAATAATGATATTTTTATTCAAGTTCTATTGTGTAAAAAAGAAAATAAAAAGGACATCATATTAATAACTAGATAATGTCTTCAAAGAATAAAAATTAAACATTACTTTATGTTGTTATTATCTATCCAACTCTCATCTTAATTGTGAAATACAATTCACCCATGTTTTTTCTTACTCAATGTTTACCTATTAAATAAAATATATATATAAAAAAAAAAAATGAGAGTGCATTTATGGAAGATACTGGACGTTCAATACGGTTTTCATGAAGAAGTATCCAAAATAGTACGTTTGTTAAGAAACTATTATATATTTTTGACTCTTCGCTGGACCTTGGTCACGTCAATATTTTTCAGGCAAGACGTATGATTTACTGTTAGTTACTGTCTTTTCAGAGAAAATGGCAAAACTGATCATAATTTTTACTTTTTTCTCTGAAAAGACAGCATATAGAAAAATTAAAAATGGCACGTAAAAATACCTTTATTCGTAATAGTATATAATATATTTATTCATGGAGAAGAAATAAATACAACTTATATAAAGTATATCTATATCAAACATGTATTTTTCCCTCACCTAGTTCACACTTACAGCTATAGCATATATCACATTACTCATTATTTATCATGAAAAAACTGTATATTGAATTGCATATGATTGTTAGCAACGGAGTATCTTTTGATTTATCAAACAGACTAGAAGAGTTGGATAGTAGAGAAAATCTATCATTCTGTAAGTCTTCATCAGATACAAGGCAATGAGCGTTCGTACGCGTATTATACAAACGTTTTTTATTATTAGCAAGTGTAATAACCAAGGTAGAAAGATCGCCAATCACAGATGTGTTTTTTATTTCAAGATAGTAAAGCTCAGTGTTTGGTAACGTAAACGAGTCTCCATTAGAAAAACAGCTCTCAAGTTTCAGTTGCCTTAAATTTGGAAATACTCGAGATATAAACATATCTGTACCTTCTTGAAAGGTGATTCTGGAGAGAGTAAGGTTCTTTAACAGAGGGTATTTATGGTTTATATTTGAATCATCAAATTTCAATTCTAAAAGGTGTAGTCGAAGGGTTTCAAGTCTACTTTCCCGTAAGGCATTCAATAGATCAGTTAAACTTACTCTACATTTCATCGGAAAATAATCAGCATCGCAGGAGTATATTGTTAATTCTTTTAAAGCTGTATAACGTCTGAGCCATTTCAATGAGACAAGACGATTACGACCGTCACCAACCATTCCATATACTGTAAGTGATTGTATATATTGTACTTGTGCTGTCCTTGCTAATTGTTCAATTAAAGTAGAGTTTAGTTTAGGACCCAGCTCTAACTTTTCAAGCTGACATCCACATTCGTCTAGTATATTAAAATTAAAGGCTGCAATGAAATAGTGGACAGGACTGTCTACCATTAGCGATAAAGATTTTAATCTTGATCCCAATATTGTTAAGTAGGATATAAATGTCTCCCTGTGGTGTCTCCCCGGATTAATGTCATGTTCATCATCAAGATAAAGTGGATCAAGTTCAAGCGCAAGTTCATTAATATGTGTGTATTTCTGACAAATATATGGAAGATGTGCATTACAATCATCATCGGAATCAATATAACACGCGACACACTGAAAGCTTTTCAACAAAATTGCAGGTTTAATGTTAAGTGGAGTTGATTTAGCATCAATAACACTTTTTTTCAATAAAAGTGAGTTAAGAAGAGGTGCTCTTTCATGTAGAAATTCAAGGTCCTGAAAATCGAGAGCATAGTCTCTCAGATATAATTTCTTCAAAGCAGGTGCATTTTCTAAACCCTCAATGAGATTACGTATAGAACTGCCATTTCCTGCCACATCAATAAATGTCAAGTCTTTACATGAGCCGGAAAAGAGAAGCATTCTTGTGTTTAAATCATAGTTATTTTCTACCATCTTCTTAATATGATTACACCAGGGATGTATTTGAGACGGGTTAACGAATCCCTCATTAAGACTGCAAGGATTTAAATTTATTATTGTGAAATCATGTAATTTGGGGAAAAGTTGAGCAAAGATTTTTATGTCGTAATTAGGATCAAGTTTCAATTGCAATGTGAGTCGTTCTACTTTTTTTCCTAACGTGAGATTTCCCTTGACTCTTTCAATTAGTCGATCAAGTTGTTCCTGGCAATGGACATAGATGACTCGAAATAAACTTTGGTCTTGGATAATGTCGTGCCATTGTCGACAAACAGTCATGCATTCCAACTGATCTCTTTGCATAAATAAAGAGAATATTAAGCTTAGAATTTCTGCTGGTAACTTGACCATAAAAAATAAAAAGAAAAGTATGTAGGAGAAACAAACTGGATGACTACAAAGGAAAAAAAATATATACCTTCTGTATTTTTTTCTAAAAAAAAAACGCAGTCAGATAAGTCATATAAAGTCTGTACTAACAGCCTATGACATTATGATATTAAATTAAATCCATAAAATGTCAGTAAAAGACACTCAGCTCAATAAAAATAGAAGAGATTTTTTTTTTTGTTAGAATTGTCTTTCAGCAAAAAAGGGTGGTAAAGCGGTGGTCATGTTTTCATGTATGACGTATAATGTGAGTGTAAATGAGAAATGTTTTATACAATGACTTGAATCAAAGAGCGTATTATGTTAGAAATATGTTTGATCAAGCAACAACTCAGTATATCATTGATATAATAGAAATGATAAGAAAGAAAGAGTGTGATGAATAAAAAAAAACATTTGATATTATGGATTCTTAAAAGTGATACTAACATAATGTTTTAACCCATACCTATGGTTCTTCTCGTATATCAAGCAAATGCGGCTAGAATCTAGATCGTATTACTTAATAAAAGGAAACTCCTGATCTATAAACAACCTACTATATAAAGTGGAATCCACCAAGAGTTTAATGTAAATATATATTTTTTTCTTCTCTTCTCTCCTCTCCTTAAACCATTCAAGTGTGATTTTCATTATTTATTTATTTTAGAAATGTTATATATTACTGTCAAATGAATTAAGTAATAACCATAGCAACCCACACTGCACTATTTTATATGTCCATTGTTTTGGAAGGAGAGGGGGGTTTTTTTTTTCGAAAAAAATAATAGAAGGGTCAATATCACTTCTAGTTATATCTTTTGTTTTGTTATATCATTACAAAGATTGTTTGTATTATAATAAATATAAGATTTTAGTTTTTATTTCTAGAACAACAAACGATTGGATTGTTTGTGGTATTTCAACGTAACTCCTTGATTTTATGAATTAGGGTTTTACATGAAATTTGAAGGTTTTTTTTTTTTTTCAAAGCTCAATATTCTATCGTATGGTAAAAAGAAATAAAAAGATATCCTTAAATAATAGGTTTCTTCATTGTAGTAGTTTTCACCACACCAAACGCTTTATTATCAATAGCTCTCATTAAATTTCAGCTACAGGTATGTATATCTCTTTATCTATCTTCCTGATTCTTATTATTTATGAGCTATCTCCACCCAGAAATAAATAAATAAATAACCGACCACCGATTTTTTTTTTCTAAAAATAAATAAATAAATGATCGCTATTGACTATTTCCAGATTTAAATGGCAGAAACCTGGCCTTTTTCGGGTCTTTCTGGGCTCGTTTTCCAGAGCACCCACTATTTTACTCCTTATTTCTTTATATTATATATCTATTAATATATTGCTTGAAAGGCCCAGATTTTTAAAGCTATTAAATGGAACATGCTTGTATCAAATATTTAATATGGCTATACAGCCACAGGATTCAACATGAACCAGACTGCCAGTTGATATCAACACTTTAGAAAACTGAGACTGATTTGGGCTCATTTTCCTAGAACATAATATCAATCTATTTGGTATTCATGAGTGTGATTCGGGTCATTTCAAATAGAGTTTTTCAATTTGTGTGGTGGTGTTAGATTCCAGGGCCAAAATAGAATCAGAGATTTGAATACTAAATACATGTGAGAAACGTATGCAAATAAAGGTTAAGTACTGCATTCAATTTAGACTTATACAGTTAAATTTATTGAATATAAAATACTTGGAGCGAGCGAATTTATTTTTTCTTGGATAAGACAGTTGAAAGTAGTCTGAATGATTCAATAGTCATCACAAGATCGCCATAAAACCAATAGTTTTTATTTTATTTTATTTTATTTTATATCTTCACTGGACTATATACTATCTTTACTTGCAGAAGTAATAAGAAAATCACATTTATGAAGTCAACATCATAAACTTCTATTTAAAGAATTCTATATATAACTTTGATCTCAAACATAAATATTTATAATTTAGTCATATTGTTTATTTCATAGCACAATTAGAGTTGTATGTAAAAGTGTTTAATAACAGTTTTCACTTTATTCATATTCTTTTATTGAATGGCTTCTTTTATCTTTAAAGATATAAATATATTAACGACTGTTAAAATAGAATAACCCGATTTACACATTGCCCAATTTAGTAATATTCAGAGCCTCTTTTGGCCATTTCATTAAATCAAGAAATGTCAATGAAACTTTATTTCTATTATTTCAATAAAAAATAATAATAATAATTAAAATGGCTACTTGAAACGTACCTCTATAGATAAGAAAAACCCATCTATGGTTGCAAGAAACTAGAAGCTTATTATATTTAATTAAAAAATAAATGAAAGAAAAGTGAGTGTTAGCTATATAACTTTACCACGATTATAATAATAGCAAGTATATTTACGTATCAAGAAGCTTTTCTTCCCCTGAATTAAGTTTGTGTCCTTACTTGTTTTTGTTTTTTT